>JAGGCT020000124.1:0-15972 GCA_017654935.2 Phymorhynchus buccinoides
TCAACACATATGGGACATGTGGAATACAAATATGGTGGGACAATACTGAGGCATGCCCGTAGGCAGTACCAACCTAAAGTCCCGATTTTTTTTATTAATACAGTTGACCACGCCTCGGTTTAAACCTCATCGCTACAATTATTTTGTTTGCTTCAACAAATGTTGCCAGCTTTTTGCTCTTTTTTTATAGTTTGACCCCGCGCTCGCTACGCTTCCCGGCAGCTCTTCCCCTGGATAGCAGTTGCCGAAATACACTTTGAAATGTCTCCCCTGCATTCTCCCAGTGATGTTGATCACGAATGTACATGTATCGGAGCTCTACCCAACGTGTTCAAATTACAATTGTTTGTTTTATGCAATCAGCCCGATGTTTCAGAATAGCATTCGCCAGCACAGCCCTTCAACGCCTCCCATTGCATTTCCTCCAATGATGCTGATTGCAACTATATGTCACAGTAGACATGGGAATCCATTAGGAGTTCGAATCCGACATACAGCCAGTAAATATGGAAATTCAGGACAATTTGGAATCTACATTAACAGCTGTACACGAACAACAACAAAGGAAGTTGAAGGAGAGCTACTTATCATTTGAAATACATGAGCAAAATAGTTAATATTTTTTAAGCGTGTGAACAGTGTCCACTCAGTCGGACCGCTCAGCATAGTTCTATTAACCCGTCTGACCTGAACGCTATAAAACTTATATGAAAATTATGTATTTGGCAAAGTAAATCAGACCATTGCAGAAATCCATTTCCAGTGAAATTTTATTAAAATCTTAACAAATTTCCAAATTAGTGGTTTGTTATCACAAGTGATACATCGGTCTTAAGACACGGAGTCCGGTGTGACCCAGGTGATACATAAAGTGATTACATGGTCAATCGGTGCACAGTTGCTGTTGTTGTCCAGTTTCTATCAAATGATTTATTTTAGTGTTTTAGGGGTGTTGGAACACAATTATGCATCGCACCCTTTGTTATTTTTCCATTTACAAAAATGATTACAGTCTGTTATACTTTTGTTTGGCGGAGTGTCCCATTTAGGTAGATGCTTAAAATTGAAGAAAGCTTTTCTTTCTTTCTGGAAGCAAGCTGCCCATTGCATTTCTGCAAAGGGCAACAGCACAAGTGCACTTATTGTCCTACACTGCTGTTTGGAGCCACTTGGGAAGATGTCCCCGCTATCAGTCACCGATGACTCCCGAAAGAGAAAACTAAAGCCCCCCCTGGTGCTGGTTGACTGCTTAAGGCTCCATTTTGATCTGATGCTCATGTTCTTTTTTAGATTCATATTGATTAATTGATTGGTCACAAAACTTGACCAATGGTTCAACCACATAAAAAAAAAGAGGCCAAGTGACCACTGGTCCATGTGACACTGACCCACTAGTCAACCACATAAAAAAAAAATCATTTGAACGCCTAATACACTAATTTGCATTCAAACAGTGAAAATAGCCAAAGTGACCTGGTCGTGACACTGACCACTGGTCAAAACATCAAACTTGTTCATCTGAACTCCTATACACTATAGCAGTCAAACAGTGAAAATAGGCCAAGTGACCACTGGTCATGACATTGACCACTGGTCAACCACATCAAACCTTGTTCACACATTGAACTCCGTAATACACTTATTTGCAGTCAATACCAAGGTGAAAATAGGCAAGTGACCACTGGTCTGACGCTGACCACTGGTCAACCACATCAACAATTGTTCATATGATCTCCTAATACACTAATTAGACTTCAAACTGTAAATTAGGCCAAAGTGACCAATGTCAGTGGTCAGCTTGTTATTCATTTTATTTACAAAGATTTTTTTATCTAAATGAGAACTTCAAGAATTGACTTGTTAGAACTCCAACTTTCATTTAGACAAAACGGTGGTTCCAAATCGGGTCGCCGTTTTGTCCAACCCGCCGTTTGTCCTATAGATTGTGGAACCGCCGGTTTGTCTAATCATAATATAAAATTTGGCAAAACGGCGGAATATGAACAAAACGGCGGTTAACAGTGCCAATAATGGGCTTACATCACCATACTCCACCACCATTGATAACATGTGCATAGACAAACACATGATCTCACATACATGGCACGCATTCCACTCACTTGAGCAGCATTCATACACACAGAACACACATACACACACACACCAACACACACACACCACAAGAGATGACACCTACACACACACCCAAACACACACACACACACTAAACCACAAGTATCTTAGGTTTGTGTACTCTATGAGGAAAATCTTTACATGTTTTGGAAGTGTAATAATAACACAGAAGTTCCACATACATAGCATCACTGTGTCACATAATACTATCTGAACCTTTTTCATACAGAAAATTAATTTTATATCCACAAAACAGAATAATTTAGTTTGTTTCTAAGTTTCCTCAAAAGCCTATTGCATCACAGGTGATACAGACAACACTGAATTACTTCCCTTGGAACTTCTCCAAAGACCTACTGTATCACTGGTGAAACACTGTTTTGACACCCCCCCTCCTGGTATCAAACTGCCTGGTGAGAAGCACCTTTGATCCACGGCCCCCTCCACTAGTGTGTAGATGACAAGAAACAATAAACCACTTGGTCTGGAAGTACTCATGTGCTGAAATAATTAGGGGTGAAAACTGACTCAGACCAACGACGTAGCGATTGTGGTTGACCTAGTGATAACATAAAGCTGTCTGCAATGCATGTGTCAAAGGAGTGTGGTGGCATTGTTGTTAAAATAAACACAATACCTCACTGTTTTGATTGGTACAGTTTAAAAGCAGTGTTTGTCAGGCGAAGATGAAATGTTTATATCACAGGTGTTACATACGACGCTAGAGGATTAACATTAGTCAAAATCGTCATCGTAATAGTAATCTAAGTATTCTTGTTGCAATTTGACTCAAAGGGAGTAAATATGGAGAAATTTGCTGCAGAGAAAAAGCTGCAGAGAAAAAGTCAGGTTACGTTTCTTTTACATTTTGCTTGGTCTCCTCTAAATTTAAGCAATTATTATTGCTATTTGTGCCTGCACACATAGCCTAACGCCACACACACACATGCACGCACACCACACACGCACACACACGCACACACAAAAAAAAAAACACACACACACACACCACACACACACTCACACACTCACACGTCACACACACCCACACACACACACACCCACACCACACAACACACACACACACAAATTCCAAAGACATCCGTGAATTAGTAGATTCCTGATTATTCTGATTTGTACTAGTATGATTCCGAATCCTACTGGATTCCAGTTTCTACTGTGACACATACATGGCTAATCGTTTACATGCTACAATTGTTTATTTTATACAAATGGCCCGGGTCTTCATAATAGCACTTCAAAATGTCTCCCAGTGATGATGATCGTGAATATATATGGTTTAAAGTGGTCTACAGCCGGCCAACTGTTTTCAAGCTATGGCTATTTGTTTGGGGGTTTACAGTCATATTTCATAATTATAACGACTTTAAGGTCAAATATAAAGGTCACGGTCAAGTGGCTTTTAAATGTCTCCAACTGCATTCCTTGGGTCATGCTGATCAGGAATATATATGGTTTTGTGGTGTCCGATCTACAGCCACAGGTAAAAAAAGAGAAGTTCAAAAGTCAAGATCAAGGTCATTAGGATAATCAATACTTTGCACCACACATGACGTTAAGGTAGTCTGCCTACCTGCCAACTTTGAAGCCAGTAACTGAAAAAATGTGAATGATGTAGCCAAAACACCAACTTGATACCGCCAAGGTGTCCTTGACCGTGATTGGTTCCCAATATTCTAAATCACCATTAGCAAATGCTCGCACATCCCAATTTTTAAAAGTGTAAGTCGAATGGTGCGAACGAAAAAGTTCGGTTTTCAAAGTCAAACTTCAAGATCAAGGTCAGCACGTTTATATTGTTTCAATGGAGCCATTCCTGCACACCACCACACAAAATTCGAACTGGATCATGATAATAATAATATAATAATAATAATTGTACATTTATATAGCGCTTTACCTCAGGTGAGCCCAAAGCGCTTTACAATCAATTATTCATCAACAGATAACAAAAAAAAAAAACATTCAAGAGTGACACCAACCACCAACAGTGCATATGCAAAGCAACTTTTCTCTCTCTCTCTCTCTCTCTAACACACACGCACACGCACACGCCACACACACACGCACACGCGCGCACTAACGCACACACGGACACACACTCCTGTCACGCACACACACACACAAACACACACACACATAAACACACAATTATTGACGCCAACTCGTTCATACCCCATTCGGTAAGTCACAGCAACTGAGCCGCATGGACTGACCACATACACCAACACACAGGACACAAACACCCTCACACACACGTACGTACGCACGCAGACAGACACGACAGACCACGCACACAAACACACACACATGCGTGCACACACAAACCCACAAAACCAAAACACACACAAGTCATGTATGCACACATGCTACCTCACACACACACACATACACACACACATACACACACACACACACACACACACACACGCACCACAAAACACAGCCCAAACCTCTTAAATCAATCTTCCCTCACGTGCACACAACGATAGACAACTGATCAAATATTTAGGGCGCAGCAGGAAAAAGATGGGTTTTAAGAGAGGTTTTGAATGAGGAGACTGAGTTGGAGTGTCGGAGAGGAGAAGGCAGAGAATTCCACAGAGATGGTGCTTGACAAGAAAAAGAACGTTGGCCAGCAGATTTGAGACGGATGGAGGGAATGGAAAGGAGACGAGAATCAGAAGACGAACGTAGTTGGCGAGCTGGGACATAGAGATGAAGAAGATCAGAGAGATACATGGGGAGCTTGATCATGTCAGTGACTTGAAGGCAAGGAGGAGAATTTTGTAGTCAATACGTGATTGAACTGGGAGCCAATGTAGGGAACGAAGAACCGGAGTGATGTGATCGTACCTAGGGGAGCGAGAAATGAGACGAGCAGCATTATTCTGGACCCGTTGGAGCTTAGAGATGAGAGTTGATGGACAGCCAGCAAGAAGTGAGTTACAGTAGTCAAGGCGAGACAGAACAAAAGCACATACTAGAGTCTTCAGGGCATCTTGAGAGAGGAAACGGCGGATGGGAACTAATTCTTCGAAGTTCTAGATAGCAAGACTTGCAAACATTGGAAACATGCTGTTTGAAAGAAAGGGTTTGGTCCAAAGTAACACCTAGATTGCGGACGGATGCCGATAGCTTGATCTCAATGCCATCAATGTCGACAGAACCTGGGAGAACCTGAGTTTTAATTGTGTGGTTAGAGGCTACAAGAATCATCTCTGTCTTACAGCTCGGACATTAAATATATAGCACAGAGAAGGATATTTCGGTTTTGTGAGTCTTCCTTGGTGGAGGTTTGCACTGGAGGTTCAAAATTTCTATGGGACCATATGACAACCCCCAACACAAAATTTGAAATGATTCTGTCTAAATGGTGCGTGAATTACAGGGCACACATATTTTACAGAAAAGTGAGTCTGCCTTGGCGGAGATTTGAACTGGAGATTCAAATTTTCTATGGGACCATATCTGCAGCATGATACACCATCACACAAAATTTGAAGCAATTCTGTACACCAATTCAAATAATCAAACAATCTTGTTTAACTCTTCATGTCAGTTTGAAATGTTACTGCATGTCCCACCCCCCTCCCTCCCATCTTATATATCTGCTAAAGTAATTTTTACATGCACTCAGTTAGATTTGTATGAATAGATGTGTAGGGAAAACACATAAATACTTCAATAGCTGTCTGCTGTAGGCTTAAAATTTCACACACACACATTTTTGTTTTTTTTTTGTTTTTGTTTTGTTGTCTATTAATGTTGTTGTTGTCTATTATTGTCTGTTATCACAAACAGACGTAAAACTAAAGAACGAACACACACATGCGCCAAATTAATTTGATCATAGATGAAAATCAACGTCATTTTCTATGAAAACATTAGCGACGTTAATCCACACAGGGATTGTCTGGTTGCTTATGTGTGTTTTTAAACAAGCATAGTGGTACTCGCAACTGATCATCGATCGTCTGCGCAAATATTGATCGATCTTGAGGCTATCAATAAATTGATCGATCAATTGCGCAAGAAGATTGCTTGATTTTTGGTCGATGGCACATTCGATAGTGTAAATTCGTATATGGCACTAATGCTTTGCTTTACATGCAGGCATTTCGAATACAAGAAAATGTTCTTCATACTTTATAATAGTGATTGACATGTGTAAAGTAACATCAATACTGTATTTGTGTTTGTAATCTCCTATGATAAGGTGTCCACAATCCTTAAGGTATATTAATGTGTCACTTTATGTGCGGTTCTAAAACATACAGATGATTAAAGTCATGGAAGTTCAGCTTAACGTCGCGTATAGGCTTTCGCCATGTAAGACGGGCTGAACAAACAAACCACGGTACATTTATAAACAAAAATTTATGTTCCTGAAAATAGGCCAAAAGGCCAAGAAGCGATCAGGATTTGTTTTTATTAAAGTCATTATTGTCTGGAGGTCTTATATTTGGCTCAAGGGCCAGCCACACCGCATTCGATTCAATCGAAATGCGATACGATTGTGACGATGTATGCGAAAATGCTCCTGTCTAAAAAATAATGATGGTATTTCCACTCACTATACTCGTGTACATCCCAGTATATGAATCAAATGAAATGTTTGATTAAAAAAACCCCAAATATTTCATCAGATTCGTGTACGGGGAGACTACAAACATAGTGAACATAATTTAGTAGGATTTCATCAGATTTATTTATACAGCAGAATTTCACGAGAATCCTACCTCACAAATGTCACAATCCGATCGCATTGATATCGAATCGTATGCAGTGTGGCTGGCCCTTTGGTTACATGTTGTGTTCCAGGAGACTTAAACTCTTTTGCTCTTGTACGAGGGGCACTTTTGCAATGTGGATCACTGGCAGTGTGCATCCTCCTTCTGGATAGTCAAACTTTTAGAAGAGTCCCTCACTAAAACGTGGATATCCTTTCAACCCAAATGGTTATGGCACCAGACCAGCTCAAGTATGTCAAAAATAGTGCCCTCAAAGAACGCTGAAGCATCTTCGACTTTCTATAATTGCTTGCCCCTTCAGTGACACTGACCACTGGTTAACGACATCAAAATTTGTTCATTTGAACTACACTATGTGTAGTCAAACAGTGAAAATAGGCCAAAGTGACCACTGGTCAGTGACACTGACCACATCAAACAATTGTTCATATGATCTCCTAATACACTAATTAGCATTCAAACGGTAAAATTAGGCCCAAGTGACCAGTGTCAGTGTCAGCTTGTTGTTCATTTTATCAGACAAAGAAAAACAAAGGATTTAGAAAAAAATTAGAACTTGTCAAGAATGAGTTTTTATAACTCCAACTTTTATTTGGACAAAACGGCGGTTCAAAATCGGGCGCCGTTTTGTTCAACCCGCCGTTTTGTCTACAGACGGAATTTGGACAAAACGGCGGTTAACAGCCACATCGTCTGCGACATGCTCAGAATCTTTCTGCTATCAATCTAAACTGTCCATTTTGCTCTGTTGTGGAAAATGAACTACATTTTATATTTGTATTAGGCAAAAAGACGATTATTGTTGATGCCTTATTTATTTAGTTATGTCTTATTTATGTCCCATATGTGTTTTATTTGAATGTGCTTTGCATCTCACCTCTAGTGATATGGGCCTAAGCCTAAATCTTTGATCTTTAAACAATGTGTTCATTGTTTACACACACACACTCACACACACACACACACACACACACACACACCCAACACACACACACACACACACACACACCACACACACACACACGCACTCACGCACGCACACACACACACACACACACACCACACACACACACACGCAACACACACCACACACACACACACACACATACACGCACACGCACACGCACGCACGCACACGCGCACACACACACACACACACACACACACACACACACACACAACACACCACACACACACCTTACTGCACACGCCTGCAGGCCACATCAAAATGTATGCACGCACACATACATGTACACTCCTGTACATGCATAGAAGTGTCAAATAGACAATACATACAGGCTGCTTTAAAAATAAAAATAAACATATATATGGATAGACATGATAGACAGGCAGAGAGTGAAAGAGACAAACAGACACACATGCACAGAGACTGACAGACAGGAACAGGGAATGTCAAAGACAGACTGATAAACAGACAGACTGATAGACAGAACGGCAGGAAAGCAGAGACAGAGAAAGACCAACAGACACAAAAAAGAAAGAGAGAGAGAAGAAGCAGATTTGAAATAAAATATCAGCAAATTTGATTACAAAAAACAATTTTTATCCAAATGTCTTTATAATCGAACATTGCAATCAAGATCTATGTTCTAAAAAATATAGAGTGCTAGCTTAGTTTTTGCTCCTTTTTAGGCTGTTTTCGATCCATGAAGATCTCGTCAGTTAAACACGGCATTAGGATCTTACCCAAGTCATGTGGGATTTTCTCACCTTAAGACAGTGGGAAAGTTTCCCTGTTGTATATTGGCAAAAAGCCTCCGAACCCCCAAAACCCATCACTCAGATAAAACACGCAGTCAACCACTACGGCCCGACTTCGGAAACAGCAATATAGACGCCCATCTATTCCATCTTGTGCTTGTTTGTAACGAAACCAGCAAACCAAAGACAGTAAACATATGAACAATGACTTGCATAAAGACAGTAAGAATATGCCGGGCCGCTTTGTTGCTCCTGCATGCTATTTGCCTTTATTGTTATCAGGAAATGAACTGTTCACCATTAATCCTGAATAAATGCTGTTGAGATGTGCGTGTGTTGAAAACTTCCAAGTCAACCACATTCAATCAAGCTTTGCATAGACTGGCGCCACCACTTGCTCTCTCTCCTGATTTGTGTGCTATCTTAAATTAAACTAGTTACGGTTATTTTGCACACAGGATGACTGGCAGAATAGCAAGCTACTAAAGAACGCTTTCCTCCGCCGTCCTGTGTTCATGGTAGTGACTGTGATGCCACCATATATATATATCAAGCCAAGTCGAGTCAGGGAAACTTTATCATATCAATATATTATTGCTTCAATGTCATTGTCGAATTATTTTAACTGTGCGACATAAAAAAATTTAAAGATAGTCAAATCAATTATAATATTTAGATTTATTTAGATTTTTGTTCTTTTTTGTTTAAGAAAAAATCTTTTATATGACAATTTTATTTACTTCAATAACGTATCTTTGAGAATTGCTGAAAATGCTTTGGTGAGTAATTCTTGTACTACTTACATGCAAAAAATATCAAAATCAACAACAGTTCACTTACGGCTGTGAGCGGCAAAATGACCCCTGTGTTCTTCTAATGTTGAACCATGTACAAAGAATCAGAGGACATAAAATGTAGAAAAAGTTTAGAAAGTATGCTGAGAGTTTGGAGTAAGGGAGAGGGTTGGGAGATGTATGGGGGAAGGAGAACGATAAGGCATAAGAGGCTACCAAGTCCTGAGGCTGTAGGTGGTGATGGTAATTTGGGTTTGGCTGCTTTGTGGCCATTAAAAACACAACCCAGTTATTTACCATTCACACTTCAGGAGTTAGTTCTGAAGATAAAATATAGGAAGATAATTTTGCAAAATAAGTTTATTTTTGTGTTTAGAGATGTATTAAGAGTAGAGACTGACAGCTAAACGTTTTTTTTGTTTTTTTAAAAATTCCGATTTAAAAAAAGGCATGAAGCGGGTATTCAGTTTGTTATTTTTAAAAAAGCATGCAGCAATACAGTTTACTATAATAAGACAGAAAACCACAGCGAGTTCGTTGATACACGCTAGCTGTTTTACAGGGTGGACGCCATAAGAAGACGCCATAAGCCTTAAACATTCACATTCTTTAGCTTTAGTTGATCATTTCACCACGCTAGCTGTTGACAGGGTGGCATTACAAGAAGACGCCATCAGCCTTAAACATTCACATTCTTTAGCTTTAGTTGATCCTCTCTCCAATAGCTGCCGGCTTTCAGATTAACGCCTCATTATCTTCTCAAATTGTTGGGATTTAGTGAACCCGATTGTGAGTAGATAAGAATAGCCGGACGGACGGAGGCCACGCCGGACGGACGGACGGACACCGGACGGACCAAACAAAAACTAAATAACCCCTATTCTATAGATTAAGGCAATATGATACGAATGCAAACAGAAAATTGACACAGACAGACAGCCATACACAGCACCCCCCCCCCCCCCCCCTCTCTCATGCTCTCAACTCATTGTAGCCTTCTTTTAGCAAACGTTTGACAACATCGGTTACAAGCTGTTTATCCTACTTTCTCTCTTTTCAAAATGTGATTTAACAATCATAAATCAAATCAACGGTGTTTCAAACAGACAGGCAGATAGTGGATAGACAGAAGTAAGGGAAAATAACTACTTCAAATCTGGTTTTAGTTGTTTATTATGTCAGTTAGGATTTAAGAGAGCGGGTGGAAGTGAGGAGAGCAGTAATTTCTTTTCGTTCACTTCTTGAAGAAAATATATTCCGCTTGTCAACTGGCAAATAAATATATATTGTGCAAATAGTGAGACAATGCTGGAACCCTTTTAACAGACACTGCACTGCACTGATATTTTCAGCGTGTGTCGTTTTCATCGGCAGACTGGTAAAAGCAAAAGCAAGTAGCCTACGTCACTCACATGAGATTATGTTAGATGATTGTTGCAATTAATTTAAATAATATTTACCTGTCCAAAAAAGTGATCCACACAGGTGCATAAAACACTTTGTGGTGCACTTTTGCTGGATGAGTGCTTGTTTTTTTTATTAGTGATCTGAGAAAAACGTCCAAAGTTAAAGTTTTTCGTCCTCTTGGCAAAGTCATACGGGACATTACTGTGACTTTTAGATTTTGGGGGAAAATTGGGAAAACAAAAAAAGAGATTTTCTGAAAAATATAGATATTTTTCTTTTATAATTTATTTTTGATTTTGAAACTATGTTTTTTTCTTGAATAAAGGTCAAGTTTTTTCTTTAGGTGCCATGGCTCGCACAGGACTACTCTGGGTTATAGATATTTACACTTTTGTTTTAAAATGTTGGGCTAAAACTTTTGGTTATTGCTCCCTGAGCTAGGAGATTACAATTTTCAGGACCACTTTTAAAAGTACATAATAAAGGTTTTTAAAAATCGATTAAGGTCTGAAGACACATGACAACTATTTACATTCGATCTTTATTCTCGACAATGTTTCAAAATAAGCGCAATTATTTTATAGTATAAGTTTCGGCTTTACAAGTCTAAAAGAATTAAGAGTATAATTTACGAAAGCATATTATATCTTGGCGTGTGACGTGTAAATTATGAGAGAGCGAGGGTCCCTTAATTTAGTTAAAATTTACAAACCCTTGGAATGCTTTAAAAATGGTGGCCAAAATATAAGAGATTTCGCCAGCCAGACCCCGCTGTACTATTTAGAAGCATGATTGACTTTGTAAAAGCAATGTTTATAGTTTTTAATTTACATATTAATGGCTAAAAAACCGTAGTGACAGGAGTCAAATAGATGGTCTATATCGAAGGTTTTCCCACACTCCATGTGGTTTTTACAAAATTACAAGGATATGAAGGAGTTCTTAGTCTAAAAATTAAGGATTGTAGTGACAGCTGTATTTGTTTTAGAAAAAGACCATCCTGTTGGAACGCTACTGTTTTTAATTTGCCCTTTGCTTCTTTAATTGAAAGTTTTATATTTGTTACCCCACCGGATTTTCCCATAGCTGCACTTTTAGCTGCTCTGTCGGTCTGATCATTGCCTATTATGCTGCTATGGGACGGTATCCATGTTAGCTGTAGGGCTGTACCTTTTATTGATATTTGATGTAATAGTATTCTAATTTCATTTACGATTTCCAGCCTGTTTTTATTTTCTTCCCGAAGGGCCTGAATAGAAGGTAGGGAGTCTGAAAATTACGTTTGGTGGAGGGTTAGCTAAATTATTTAGGAAGTTCTAGTAGTGCCTATAATTCTGCGCTTCATTCCATAATAATTGCAATTAATTCCATAATAGCTATATCATCTGCGTACATATAGATTTTTTTATATTTTTTATTTTTTTCATGCAGCATAATATTGAATAACGTTGGGGAACGCCCATATCTAAAAAATGAATTTCCGAAAGGGACTCACATTTTTTTTGTTTCGTAGGAAGGTTTTTATGAAATTAAAGGTATTGCCCTCGATACCGAGCCTGTTAAAATAGTCATTTAGTTGGAAAGATTTTGTAATTTTGAGTGCAGGAATGGTAAATGCACATCCTGTTTTGTGATTGATTTTTGAACCGTCCGTAAAAATATGTAAAAATTCTTTTAGGCTTTCGACGTTTTCTTTAGCGGCTATGCTTATGAGATTGACTTCTTTAGAATACATTTCATTTAAAGTTGTATCTCCTCCTTCTCGCACTTCAGAAAAGCCGCCGCGGGACGGGGAAAACATCTTCCAACTTCAAATTAGCTTCTTCAAATAAGTCTGTAGAGTAGTGAATAATATTTATAGCTTTATATTTAGATAGGGTTTGCAGTGAATAATATTTATAGTTTTATATTTAGATAGGTTTTTTTAGTTTGTATTTTTTTAGTAGTTCAGGAAAGGATCTAAAATATTTGATTGGAATTCTTTTGTTTCTATGGCTTGTCATTTTTGAAATTGTTAGTGAGTAAAAAGCTTCCATTCCATAAGTTAAGCGGCTACGAACCAGGGCCCTAACCAAGTGAGTGAGGAATTTCGGGTCCCATCTTTCTTTGGAAATTATTTTAATAACATTGTGTCGCTTTTTGGATGGTATGTGTTATGTGTGGTTGCCAACTTAAAGTCGGAGTGAGTATTACTCCTAATAATTAATGTTGTTGTTTAATTGTTCCTAAAATGGTACTTTTTACGTTTAAAAAAACATAAAATCACACTTATCCATGCACAGTGTAAAGCCGTTCTCCCTTAAGTATGCTGCTATGTAAAGGTCTGATGATTTTTATAGCATATCTGGAAATACTTATTATTAGTTCTGTTTGTGGGTGTCGTAACGGTACAATTTTTACGACAAATTGTACCGCATCTCACGGTACAATTTGTCGTAACGGTACAATTTGTCGTAATTACAACAAATTGTGCCGCGGTGTTACCTTTTTTTGTCTGCCGCGGCACAATATGTCCCTAAGCTGTAATACTGTAAAATACTCATATTGAGGCAAAAACTGTGCACAGGGTACAATCCCTGGTTTAAGACCTCCCCGCCCTCCCCCAATGCTTGAAAGATTAAACAAGGGCATCGCCGGGCGGCAGCAATGCATTGAGACAATGCAAACCCGGCCAGAGCCCCCAATAAACACACCCCTGAGAAAACATTCCGAAAGTATTTTGAAATAAATGCATGTTTATTTTAAGTCAAATGATGTGCCAGAT
The DNA here is from genome assembly GCA_017654935.2 of Phymorhynchus buccinoides. Taxonomy (NCBI): domain Eukaryota; kingdom Metazoa; phylum Mollusca; class Gastropoda; order Neogastropoda; family Raphitomidae; genus Phymorhynchus; species Phymorhynchus buccinoides. The sequence goes on from JAGGCT020000124.1 coordinate 13,596, forward strand.
TGTGTTGGCTTTTGTTTATTATATACGGTGACAGGTTTTGGTTATCTTGCGTTCATTTCCTTTATTTTGATTTGAAAAGAGAAGATCACGATTCAGTCTTCTTTTTAAAGTATGATTGCAGGAATGACATATTTTGTGAGGTTATATATTCTTTATAAGTGAAATGAAACTATTAAAATAAAGGTAATTCAATTATTTTAAAGCATAGTCCACGTGTGTTTATATAATGTGTGTTTTTCTTGCATTTGTATGTGTGTACCTTTTGTGATGTTGTTTTGTGTGTAGCCCAAAAGAGCGCATTTTGGCAAATGACGATTTGAGCGCATAGCCAAGATGTTCGCGGATGGTCATATCCCAAAAGATCGCGTATGTTATCCTACAATATACGTATGTTCCAAAAGAGCGCATCTTAAAAGCTAATGAGGTTACACGAATTAGTCAACACGCATGGGCTGACACACACATAACATGCATTAAAATGTGTAGTGCTATCAATCATAAGAATAGGAGATTAAAAAAACAACCAAGGGCATCGCCGAGCGTCAGCAACGCCGAGTGGCAGATATATCCTTTGCCCGTTACACCCCTTATGCCCGTTACCCCCCGTTACGCCCCTCAGCCTCCCCTTCCCATCTATCTCACAGCGTTTGTACGTCAAACCGTGTTTAGAAGCATATCCTAGGGACAGACACTTCACCGACCCTCGTATTTCAGGTTCCACCGATCTCCATATCCTTGACCTTGGTCGGTCCACAATACACAGTAAGTTGGGTTTAACGTCCTCTCGCCTAAGGGCACATAATGGGCATCCCTGAACTACCTATATACCAAGTTTCAACATCCTATGTTGACCAGTGCCCGAGATATGGCTAAAAAAAAAGACGTTTCGGTTTTCAAGGACATGACTTTGACCTTGATAATTCATGTTCAGATCTTTTCCTGTTAAGGTTGTACACCACCACCAAAAATTGAAGCAAATCTGCCACCATGTTCCCGAGATATAGTCAGAAAAAGCAAAACTCCAGATTCCAGACCCTCTGATTTTCAGGTTCCACTGATATAATTTGACCTTGACCTCCTATGTTGACCAGTGCCGGAGTTATGCCTCAAAATAGAATTTTGGATTCCAAGGTCATACATCAAGGTCAATAACTTGAGCTTAATAGTTCATGTTCGGATATATTTCTATTAAGGTGGCACACCACCAAGCAAAATTTGAAGCAATTCTATCACCTCTCTCTTAAGATATCCCTAGGACAGACAAAAGAGAAAAAAACGACCCTGCAATTTTCAGGGTCCAGATATCTTCTTGAACTTGACCTTGACCTCACGGTACAATTTGTCGTAACGGTACAATTTGTTGTAATTACGACAAATTGTACCGTTACGACAAATTGTACCGTAACAATAATACATAATAATAATAATACATATTTAAGATATTCAACGGTTTATCATTTAAATTGATTTGGATTGCGTTGGAGTACATTCAACGGTTTATCATTTAAATTGATTTGGATTGCGTTGGAGTACAGAATTGAATCTATATTATTAACTGGGGAAACTATTCTATTACAAACTAAGTTGGTTCTGACGTGCGTTGCTGTTCTAATCAATCCTGTTGAGTTACTAACGACTGGATGGTAACAGAAGCCGTCTATTCTAGGTAAATATTCGTAATGGCAGTTGAGTGATTGTAGGCATAAAATATAATTTTTCGGATTTCACCAGGACAGCTCATGCATCATGTGGGGTGGCTTGCCGTCAGCCTTCAACACAACATGTCTGGCCACCTGAAGCAAGGGACATGACCCTTGACAAGGCCCGAGAGATTGTACAAATTCAGCTGATTGTTGGTCCGAGTATGTACATGCTGAATTTGTTACTGTAGAGGATAATGAGAGATGGAAACTTTTGAGGATATGTCAGGACATTTTGAATTTGTTTCACAGAGGAAGGCTTTTCTTACCAAAACATTATACATTAGGCTTGACCATACGACACGTAACTTCAGCAGTCATCAACATTCTTAATGGTCTAGGGCACTCATGAGTCGTTCTACAGTGCTCGAACATGACACTGCCCTTGCAGAGCAGCAACTGTCTCAGAAAAGAAACGTCCCACACGGCTTTTTGAAAAAAACATGGGACAATAATGACTTTGGAGAGGAAACCTTGCCGTCTGAGCCTATCTATGTTGTAAAACAATGCTGAGACGTTTCTTCAAAGCGTTTTAGAATCCATTTAAGCCCACTTTAAGCAATATCAGCGTATAAAGGTGAAAATTCTAATTATAAGTTAATGATCTATTTTTTTAAGTCTCAAACATGCTAAAGAGAATGTTACATATATTACTAAATTGAACCTTATTATTTGCA
>JAGGCT020001249.1:0-7500 GCA_017654935.2 Phymorhynchus buccinoides
CGCCGATTTGACGGTTTGATTTCTAGGAAGCCAGAGCAAAGCGAATGTTGCAGTCTCTGTAAAGGGTGTTTTCCTGGTGATCTTGACGTGTTTCTTACAAAATCTCATCCATCAGGGTCCACTTTTAACATTAACATTTATTATTAAGAAGGATTTCTATAGCACAAACATAAGGCAAAAGCATAACACCGTTGGCAGAAAATACAACACTTTATAACTCAAAGCCTGCACCTGCACTGATCAAGTTTATCTTCAGAGACACACAACTTAATCTGAAGGATATGTTTTCCTAACCAGATACACACAATAACCAACAGAGCACTTTGAATTCAGGTTCATTCAGTACCCACTAATCCTACTTCTTATCAAAATGCAACTGATCTAAGCATTTGTTTCTTAAATAATTTTTATCTCAAACCATCATTTTAATTTTATTACGTTTTAATAATATGCACAGGCAAAGTAGACTACAGTTATTGTATAATTTTATTTTGGACATCTAGTCAGTGAATAAAATTAAGAACAATTCAGTTAAAAGAAAAAAACGAAAGAAAAAACAAAGAACGGATAATTCAGTTAGAGGAAGAAAAAAGAAAGAAAGAAAGAAAAAAATAAACACACAAACAAAAACAAAACATGATACAGTGATTCATTAACAAATGAGATCCCTAATATATCAAGCAGCAAATGACGATAACTGTAACAGTAAAAGTGTGCATTAAATTAACATCAGTTCACATATCGCTTAAAAATTAATCAAAAATACATATATATATGTACAAAACTATAGCATACAAAACTATATATTATTTATATAACATGTACTTCACTTCTATTAACTTATTTAAACATCAACTGTAATTTCTAAATTCCTAATTTTTGCAACATTTGGACGGATTCAATTCTTTGGTAAATGTATGAGAGAGAGAGAGAGAGAGAGAGAGAGAGAGAGAGAGAGAGAGAGAGAGAGAGAGAGAGAGAGAGAGAGAGAGAGAGAGAGAGAGAGACAGAGAGAGTATGTGTGTGTGTGGCATTGGTCAGGGCTCCCAATCGTCCCGCAAAACAAGGGGTCCCAGGGACTCCTTCACTTACAGCATAGAGGGTCCTAGAGGCGGGATAGAGGGTTCCAGTGGCATTAAGAATGCTAAAAAGAATGTTTCTAGTGCATCCCTGGGACCCCCTGCACACTCTTTTAGAGGGTCCTTTAGAATTTTAGTACTTCATAGACCCCCAAATGGGGGTTCCTGGGAGCCCTGACTGGTACTGGTAGTCTTTCCATTACATATATTGGTACAATGTACAGAATGAAAGTACATGTACCAAGTGCCATTAGAATCACCATCCCCAATCAACAACAAAATAGTTTAAAATTATATGGCTTTCATGTCTGCTCTCAAAGTGATCTCATTTTGCTTCCCATTCTCCTTTAGTACATTTGAATCAGAGATTCAGATTGTTTTCAAACTTCATGGGTCATATGGGTTACAGAAAAACGAGGCCTCAATTTCCAAAACACTGGGCCAGTAATATGTCAGAGCTTCATGTTGTTTCAGACGTCATGGGTCATAAAAGTAATTATGACCTCTAGCTGCATAAAACATAAGCCATGGGGTCAATTGGGTCATTGACAATCACCCATTGGACACACCCTCCTCTGGACAAATGAGGCTTTATACTAAAAATGATCTGCCCCTGTCTTGTGCACCGAGATGCGTGCGCCATCTACATAAGATCATCGTCCTTGCCTGTCATAAAGTAGTAGCTTATAGCCACAGAAAATGATCTGCCCCTGACTCATCACTAGGTGGCATAGGCAGTGCAGGCCTAAAATTATCACTCTTTCGTGTCGGCAAGGAGTAGTATAAAGCCCCATTGAGCCGCTCCTGAATAATTGTTAACTATGAACAGCTAACAGTGTGGTGCACTACAAACTGACAAACCAAGTGTGCTGGAGGCTGGAAGGAACAGCATGGGTACAAGGCTATTGGGTAGCACAGAATGTGGGGAGAAAGCTGCTCAAATTGTATTCACATTAATATTTTAAACAGACAACAACAAAAGAATACCATGTTCTTAAAAAGCTAGTCTAGTCTTTCAAGGGGGCCAACACTATTCGGAGATACAGGGCGTGTGTGTGCTTCTGGAAAGTTTTACAAAAAATATAAAGTTACAAAGTCACCATAGATAGCCCTGTGTGTCAGTTTACAGTGCACATTCATGCAATTAAAAAAAACCCAAGGCTAAGTGAATAATGAAGAAAATGTAACCTTATTCTCTCAACCCATACAGTTTCTACTCACTCGTAGCTTTCGCCAAGCGTCCGCCTGGCTTCCTTAAGTGAATAATTTACAATTTATAGCTAAAAAAGGAAATTAACCATTCAATATACTTTCAACCAACATTTACTGTTGATATAACACTTAATAATCCATATAATATCATGCTTACATACAGCTTATCATTTTAACAAATTAAAACAAATGCACACACACACACAAAAAGTTTGATCCAAAAAAATGCTTTAGTTAACAAATAATCACATGCATGGATCCTCCCACTTACTCCATGAAAAACAAAAAGCTAAACCCAAAAAAATCACAGTATGAACATGACTAGATGTTATTTCAAAAGTCTTAGTAAAGACTCAAGATGAGCATGATATGCCAACAGTCTATTATTTATTAATGTTCCATAAGTTATTACTTACACTTTCCCAGTGAAGTGCAAAAACTTGGACTCTTAAAACCATAAGCAGATATTAATGTGAATAATGACCCATTCAAGCAATGGCAAAAGAGGTTTTGAATGAAGACAGTGTACTTAACTTGGGCAAAATGATTTTCAGGCTAACTCACAAGTGCACAAGTTTGTTTTTGCATGCTTCTAGTCTAATTTATTGGGCGAGTTTGTTTTTGCAGCTTCTTCGTTAAAAACAATTTACACAAAATTCTCATCTTCTATCTTCTGAACCACAGGAAAGAAACAAAAGTAGTATTAACCGCTTCAAATACAGGAATAAGAGTACAGGAATAATCAATGTTTCAGTTTGATTTCAAGCAAGGTAGAGCAATACAATAGTCTGCATTGTGGTGTTTGAGTAAGGAAATCAAGTAAAAAGATATTAATATTGCAATTTACTGAGGTCCTGATCAGTGTACATGAGATGAGAAAAAAAGTCTAGTTTACTCCACCTAAAGGATGTATCCTCACAAATATTTTTTTTAATTTTCCAAACATGTATGTCACCCACTGTCTAAGTGTCTGCAAATAATTTTGTTTTTTTCTGTTTAAAAAGACAAAAGCTGACTATAGATCACAAAACATTAAAGATATTCCTCTAAAACTTAACACATATAATTATATATAATTCAATTTGATATATTAATGCTTGTGAGAATTATGACTCTTTCTCCACGCTGTGTAAAATGAAAAATGAACAATAATCGGGATTAATCCATTCACTATAACATTTCACTGTAAGATTAATTATCTTTATCATGCAATTCTCTGGCAAATCTGGGGAAAATGTAATCACTGAATCATTTTACGGGGAGTAGAAAGCTTTCGTTTTCTGGACGACGAATGCTGGAATTTATTCTGTTCCATGTCTGTCACCATGTCTGCTATTTCACCAAGGTCGTCACTAGTGCAGACGCCCCAAGGATCAATGCTTGTGATGTTGACAGCATCACTACTCAAGTCTTTAAGACTCTGATCATCATCATTGTTAATAATGTTCAAAGAAGCATCTGAAAAGGAACTGGGGGTTTTCATAGACGCACGGTTTCCTTCTCTGGTCTGATGACGAGAGTGTTTGTGTGGTGATACTGATGGGGAAGTACCATGCATCTCTTGAAATTTCTCAGACTCTATTTGAGCTCCATAAGCCAAGGAAAGTGCCAATTTGTCGTCTGCTAGTGGGTGTGCTGTGGAACAATCGACAAGCATCATCTGTCCCGCAGAACTGGGAATACTGCTCAACGGTTTGGTGTCAATGGTACCATCTTGATCATGATCCACTCCTGAACTCCTGTCTGTGATCTTTTCATGATGAGAACGGTCACACAACTCATCTGAACTGTCCATAGTAAAGCAATCACACTCTACCGACTTTGACTTGGCAGATTTTGGATTGGATAAACGTTTGAGTACAAAGTACATCAGGTCTTCAGTAGGAGAAAGGTGATTCATTCTTTCCATAAAACTGAGCAGCTTCTTTCTCTTTTCGACATTTTTGTAGGCCCTCTTCAGTTCAAGCATGGTTGAAACAGTATTTCTCTTAAGTACAGCATTTCTAAAACGAGTGCTGCAGTTTTTTAAGAACCCCAGAGGGTGGCTTGGGTCTTCATGGTGTCGGTGCAAACTTCTGGATGCCCATTTCCTACTCTCAATTGCCATTTTTGAGGACGTCCAAGTTTTGTATTCATCTTCTTTATCACAGCTTCTCGTGCAATGAGCTGGACTCTCCTCCTTTGAACTGTAACCATTGCCTTGAATTTGATCAGACAGTTCTGAGCTACTAAAAATCTCGCGTTTGCTGTGAGCTGATGGCTCCATTTCCTTTGGAGGAGTTTCGCTGTGCTGCGGTAAAGGAACCATGCCCACCACTTTCCACACCATGTCGCTGGTTGTTGGTGGAGACATGGGAACTGTAGCCCCTGGGGGAGCCGAAGCCATCACCAGGGGGAGGGGAGGATTAGAAGAAGCCATCACAGGGGCAGAGTTAACAGGTGGGGAACTGAGAGAAGTGACTCCCACTACTTTCCACTCTGCTGAATCTTGCATCGCCATTTCAGGTGTAAGGGTTGACAGTGGAAGTGCAACAGGTGTGGCAGCGCTTGCAGGCTTGGCTACTGAGTCCATAGACCCACACGCCATTGAAGCTTCCACTGGTTGCACCATAGTTGTGATTCCGGCAACCTTCCATTCGTAAGGCTCTGCTGTGACATCAGACAGAGCTGGAGCACTGGACATTCTGGCGGAATTTTTGGTTAACACTGTCTGTTCCCGTTGTTCAGTTTGTTTCGCTTCTAAATCACGTAAACAAAAATTGATGCCACAGCTTGCAGTAGAAACAGTATCTGACACAGTCATGTTTTGAGGAGGGACTATTGTGGATTGACTGTTGCAAACAATGCTGGAGTTTTCTGGATTCAGTGACGTAAGGCCAACAACTTTCCATTCCCCAGGACCCAATGATGGCACAGTTAGAGGATCCTTCACGATACATGCACGCTTGTTTACACCGGCTGCTTCTCCAGACAGAGGAGTAATGAGACGGTTAGCTTCTTCATCCCCTGATGATGCTGAGCAGGCAGAGTTTACAGCACTGTCCTGCGGGCATTGACCTAAGGTGGGGGTTGGCAAGGGAGTTAAACCTGCAAGAGAGGTCAGACCCACTACCTTCCACCCATTGCCCAGATCCAGTCCTTCTGGCACACCCGACGTTGGAGCACCGCCAAAAGCAAGAGGTACAGTCCCTTGACTTTCTGAGGTCCCAGGAAACACACTGCTGGCCTGGGCAGCTAGGAAAGGCAGCATGGATGCCGGTTGACCCAGAGAAGCAGAGCTCTGGGCAAGGTCTAAGGGTTTGTCCTCATTTCTGGCAGTCAGCGGTTGCAGCATTGTTGATATGGAATCCGCTCACCGCTGCTGAAACAGGAGATACCACTGGGCGCAACTAGCTGGAGCACAACTGAAACAGATACAGAGAAACAAACAAAATTAAATAGAGTATTAGTAATCTGTCTAACCAGAGTCAAATTTTACCCTTTTTGGTGTAGTTTGTTTGTTTTGAAAACTGACAGAACAAAAAAGGGAAAATAATAATGACTGACTGACTGATGGATTGATTGATGGATGGATTCATAATTGATTATATTGAAATGTGTGTGTGTGTGTGTGTGTGTGTGTGTGTGTGTGTGTGTGTGTGTGTGTGTGTGTGTGTGTGCATGTGTGTGTGTGTGTGTGTGTGTGCACGCATGTGTGTGTGTGTGTGTGTGTGTGAGACTAATTTAGTCATTTTGACTCAGATTTTAGTTTTTTGGTATTGGCATTGCTCCAAATTGGTAAAAGTTAACTCATTTGTAGTGGAACGGTAAGATGATAGAATAGATTGTGTATACAGTAGGGATAAATATATACGTATGTTCAATCTCTTCAATCTTCAAAAGTTCTAGGTCATGTTGTCTCAATAGACCCTAAGTCAGTAAGTGACTTCGGGGTTGCGCTAGATGCATTTTTTTTATAATAATTAGGTTTTTTTTTAAACAGACCATACACCTTTATTTTGCAGAATTCAAGCAAGACCAATCCGGCTACAGTAGCGGTCCCTGGGGACGAATCCCGACCAGCACAGCTCCTGCTCTTTATTTACCACTAAGTACTTTGATCTATGGCCCCCTAACCCTATTTTGTGTTTAAAATATGTTGTTGAGCTCCCTCTTCAAGGATACCAAGGAGGGAGCCTCAACTGCTGCGACTGGAAGGGAATTCCATATACCATAGGGATGGTCCTCTTGAAAAAAAATATTTAAAAACGTTTTGTCTTTGTTGATAGTTGTCTAAATTTGAGGAAGCGGTTTGATCTGGTGCGGAAGTTGCCAGGAAGGAGGAAGCGCTCAGCCGGCATGTCAACAAGGCCATTTATGATTTGTACATCATTTATTTATTTATTCATAAAGAAAACTTTTACAGCGCTTAATCTTAAAGCTCTAACTTCCAAGCGCTTAAGATTGTGATCTGGTGTTTGATTCACCTTGATTCTAGTGATTCCCACTTTAGGTCGGTGATCATGGCCATTACACTGCTCGTGTTTTCATGGCAGCCAGTCACATGTCTTGCTTCTTTTCGCTGTACAGCTTTGATTTTCTTGGTAATTTCTTTCGTGTGTGGATTCCATACTGTACAGCAATATTCGAGGTGGGGGCGCACAAGGGTGTTGTATGTGTTCGATTTTGTTGTCCTGATAACTGTTTTTAGGTTTCTTTGTATAAAATCCTACCATACTGTTTGCCTTCTTTGTGACCTTGTTAGTATGGGCCTTCCAGTTTAGGTCGTCTGAAATTTCCACTCCAAGGTATTTGGTGTTTGATGTCTTCTCTAAGCAGTGACCTTTTAGATGGTAGTCAAGGGTCACTGGCTTGCGGGAGCTGGAGCATATCATGCTGGTACATTTCTGTAGGTGGAATTCCATGCCCCATCATTTCTCCCAGTCAGCTAAGGTATTGAGGTCTTCTTGGAGTACTTTGCAGTCATCTTTGCTTTGGATTTCTCGGCATACAATGCAGTCATCAGCAAAAAGACAACATTCTTGATTTTAGCTGGTCAGGTAAGTCGTTAACAAACAGGAATAACAAAAGGCCGAGGACCGTCCCATGTGGGACACCAGTGAAGGCTGATATCCGACTTGGCTCTGTTGACAATGACTTGCTGGGTACGGCTTGATAGGAAGGCCTTGATCCATTTGAACATTGTTCCCTGGATGCTATATAAATTATG
>JAGGCT020001249.1:10000-25000 GCA_017654935.2 Phymorhynchus buccinoides
GGATGTGATTTCAAAGGTCAATGTTTTGGCAAAACATCCCAATACTTTTTTTTTGGTTCGGTCAAAAAGAAATTAAAGTTGGGATGTCCGAGAGAAGCAAATTGAGATGCATGTCAAAACTACCCATCATCTGTGCTCATGTTCGTGTCCAATTATGATACGCATACAGAGATCAACAAAAGTTAAGTATCACTTAATCTTAAGATCGCAGAACAAAGTATTCAAATCCTGATATTTTACATACCATTAATTCAATTATGTATACGTCAGACCCTAAAATTTAATTGCATTCTTGTCATTAGTTTTGAAGCAATAGCTCAACAAATACATATCGCCATCGTCTCCATCTCCAGGAATATTGTCCATAAGAGTCTACTACTACTGATTGGACGCTAATCTAAACTTCATTCATTGTAAGGCTTTCATCGAACGCAAGATTGTTCGATGACGATCGACGGACACCACAGTTTACAGACTCATTTTCAGTCCCGGGAAAGGACCATGTCTACACTTGTATTTTATTTACTCACAAATCTGCATAAGATTATGCAGCAATAAGAATAAAGCAGCTCAATGGCGCCCAAACAAAATATGAATGAGAAAACAATGAAATCCGACAGCTGATTTTACAAGACTTTTGTCTTTTTAGAAGGTTAGGCCCAAAGCCGGAAGGGTCCCTAATTTTCTTAAGTGTCCTGAGGAAAGTTAGTGTTCTTTTCACTGTCCGGAGGACTTATCTGGTGTAAGGTTCCTCTGTCGGGAGCAGCGAGTGCTGGGGTGACAAGGTTTGCTCTTCGGTGTAGAGTAGCTCCCAGTCGTTCCGGTTGGGGCGTCGCGGGATGGCACGGCTCAGGCATGGTCTCCTCGCGGATTCAGGGTGCGGTGGCGACTTTGCGGCGGCCCCGTCTTCTTGCTTGTGAGTCAGGGATAAACGTCCTGACCACGATGCCCTGCTGATAATCACAGGAAAACATGGGTGTAGATCTCTATGGATTAGAGATAGGGGCTTCAGCCGGCAGGGATTAGTGGACTCCCAACTAAAGGCTGCCCTTGTACAATAGCACTAATAACAAATAACCTGAATTTCAGTTACCAAACTGAAATCAGTAAAACATGAAAGGGGTACTGGGATCAACTGGTATGATTCAGTAACCGGCTAGATCAAAATCTATGATCAAGCCAACATCACTCTCAATCAGTCCAACACTTGGAAAGGAATGTCATCAAAAGTTGCAAGGTTGCAACCAAGTGCATGGTCTCCCACTAAAATAACCAACAATACTAGTAGGCATAGAATCAGGTTCTGGTACCAAAAGAGTTAAAGTCAAAATTCACACACAAAAATAATAAGTGTACATAACTGATTAGAACAGCATCTTTACCAATTCTTTTCACGGACACATCTACTCCTTATTCATCATGGAACATCATGATTGGCTAGTAGTAGCAGACGACAAGCGAGGACGCTACAAATTATGCATCTTATTCTTAGTAAGAACAGCCATCCCATGATTACAGGACAGATCACACGCCTATTATTATGTCATCATCACATGTCAACATTCCTATACTGCCTGACGCTCGTGTCAAGAGCGCGTGCTCGGGAAGGGGAATAGGGGATGAAAGAGATGCCGATTGGAATCGGCGACTCTGTGAAGTCACTGGATTGTAATTAGAGTGGCGGGCCGAGTAGTAAGAGGGGGGGGGGGGGAGGTGCTTTAGAGGTGGGTGTAGTTGAGAAAGGGGGGGCGCGCGTGCCGCTTACGTCACAACTCAATCACAACAAGTCCTTGTTCCCCAGTGTCGCACACGTACCATCAGCCTGAGGGAGTGGAATGTCCTGCCACCAGCAGCAGTTGAGGCCAGAACCCCAGAGGGCTTCGCCGCGACCACAGTCACTGAACGCCTCCACCAGCTACAGTCTCCACAACCACACCCTAGAAAGAGTGCCCTCAACTGACAAAATACCTCGGGGTCACACTGCAATCCGATCTTTCATGGGGAGCCCACATCACAGCCACCTGCGCCAAAGCCAACAGAGCTCTAGGCTTCTTAAGAAGAAACCTGAAGGTGTGTTCCACGGCTACCATGGAGCTAGCCTACAAAGCCATGGTCAGGCCCTTTCTTGAATATGCAAGCGCAGTATGGGACCCACACACCGACAGGCAGACCTCTGACCTACAGAAGGTCCAATGCAGGGCGGCAAGATACGTGCTAAACAGACACAGAAATACTTCCAGTGTCAGCACCATGCTCCACCAGCTACAATGGCCATCTCTCGCTGAACGCCGCAGCGCTTCCAGGCTATCCATGATCTACAAGATCACAAATGGACTGGCCTGTGTGAAATGCAGCGCCCTCAAACCCATGCCCCTCAGCAGCAGAAGACAAAACCACAACAAGCATTTCCCAAGAATCTCCGCCAGAACCGACTACCGCAACAACTCTTTCTTCCCCCGAACCGCCCGCGACTGGAACGCCCTACCATCAGAGACAGTACAGTCCCCCACGCTCAGCTCCTTTGTCTCGAAGGTGCTGAAGCTCCCTGACTAAAAAGCACTATTATCCTCCCCCACCCACCCCCGTTTTTTTGGTACCAAAAGAGTTCAAGTCAAAATTCACACACAAAAATAATAAGTGCACATAACTGATTAGAACATTACGTGACCCCCCGTTTTTCTTCTCCTCCTCCCCTCCGCCCCATCCTGTTTTAGATTTTCCTCAGTGTGCTTTCCCGTCAAACAGAACATTGTGTGTCTGACATCAAATCGTGGATGGATAAAAACAGACTCTGCATGATGCGAGAGTCGACTAGTATAAAGTGGCCACTCTTGCCTACTGTTATTCTTTAAGTTTGACTGAATTCTGGTCGCTTCTCAGCCTTTTGGCTAAGACAGTGATTCAGGAACATAAATTTTTGTTTATACCCTATAGTTGGTTTGTTCAGCCCGTCGTACATGGCGAAAGCCGATACGCGACGTTAAACTGAACTTCCATCCATTGTTATTACACCGTCCATAAGGGTCTCTGACCGATTGGACGCTAATCTCACCTTCTCTATCGTTATTTCGAAGACAGTCTTCCTGACTATATAGATTAAGATATTTGTATGATATATAGTTTGTGAATGCAAGTTGTATGTATGTGTAAACATAATTATATAAGTTAGACTGGATAAATGGTTGTATGCGTGCATGATGTGTGTGTGTGTGTGTGTGTGTGCGTGTGTGTGTGCGCGCGCGCGCGCGCGCGCGCGCGCGCGTGTGTGTGTCTATGCGTGCGTTTGTATGTCACAGTGTGTGTGACCAAGAATTGTATGTGCGCACAGTAGGGGAAGACGGGGTAAAAAGCGCATGGGCGGGTAAGAAGCCCACCCAAGTTATCTCATGAAATGAGGCAAATTTCAGTCTCATTTTGCCCATGAGACGAGCGTATATGTCTAGCATTCGTCTCATGGGCAAATTTGACTGAAATTTTCTTTATTTCATGAGATAATTGGGGTGGGCTTCTTACCCGCCCATGCGCTTTTTTCGTCTTCCCCTATTCAAAATAGTCGCATATTTCATTTTTTGTCTTTTCTGTATAATATGTCTGTCTTTATTGTGTTGTTTTGTTGATTGTTTTATTGCTGTAAAAAGAATTTCCTGTAAAATTGACAATAAAAATATTGATTGATTGACTGATTGACATACCAGAACGCAACCTTAGATCAAGCAACCTAAAACTTCTCTGTAAACCTGTCACCAAGTACAAAAAAACAGTTGGGAACAGATCTTTTCGTTTCCAAGCACCACAGAACATTCCTGGTTCCGTGGCAAAATAATCAAAGTGTTGATTGTGGCCACGCATAGCCAAGTAGAAGAAGAAGATACGGTAGCGGTACGGTAGGGGGCCATGCGATAAACGCTAGCCGGTGCGAATCCGCTTCGCGCCCTCTTTCTTTCCGCTTCCGGTTTCGCGGCACGACAAACCCCAAACACAAAGATTCCAGTGCAAATTTCACTAGTTTACTCTTGGTTTCTTTCCATCAAACAGACTTTAAATCTTTCTCCTTCTTCATGAGAAGATGATGCCACAGTGTAACGATAGGGCGGTAGTGGAAAAGCTGGTAAAAACGATACGGAGTTATCCCATTATTTATGACTCAACCCTACCAGAGCACAGAGATTCTGAAGCATTGCAGATGGTGTGGGCAACCGTCACTGAAACCATGGGCCTCAAACACATCGATGGTAAAGGCTTCAGAGAGAGAGAGAGACACACACTGGTACCCTTTTAATGTCATTATTAATGATAATAATAAGGATAATTTACTATGTAAATCAACTACCACCTAATACTAACAGCTTTAAAAATGAGCTCGACCAGTTAAAATTTTATAAAGACATAATGTATGAATACGATGATTAATTCAACGCAAAAACCTGAGTGCACGAATACCTTGAGTATGTAAAAATAAAAATAAAAACACAAAGATGTGACTTTGAAAGCCTAACGGCTATATTTTTTTCGTCCCTATTTCTAATCTAATCTAATCTATGTAGGCTACAGGGCGCTTTACATAAAACATGAAACAAAAATTCAATGACATGAGCATAAAATACACACTGCTGTGACTACTACTACCACCCCACCACCACCACCACCACTACTAGTATAGTAGTACTACCACTACCACCACCACCACTACTACTATACTACTATGACTATGACTACTACTGTTATAATAGGGCTAATACAAGTAGGCATTGCCACACAATTTACAGTGATTAATACTGGGTTCTCATGACATGGGGGAAGCATCATTCCCATCATTTTGATTTTTCATTGCAAAACCTTGGAGAAAAATAATAATGAGAGAGAGAGAGTCACTCTTTGTCAGTGTGTGTGTGTGTGTTACAAATGACCTTCAAATGCAAAGTAAACCAGATGGCCACGCCATGTAAAGGTACTCCCAGTACCAGCAACACGAATAATGGTGTAATTACTTAGACAGAAATTGAGAGGGAGAGGAGGGATCGAGGGAGCAAAAAAAGACAGTCACAGTTATTAATAGTCAACATTCATGAATACTTTATTATCTGTTGTAAAAAAATTTAACCCCTTCAGTGCCGCCTACTACTTGCGCATGCGCCGCCGGCTTGCCGCACGATTTTTGAACACGGCAATATCGCTGCTTAGCGGCGACGTATATATACGTCGGTGGCAAGTACTGAAGCGCTATAGAGGACATATATATACGTCGTGGGGCAGCGAAAAGGGGAAAATAAATTGTAAATTTAGAAAGATCTCCCTTGAATTTAATCAAATAAGACCTACTGATGAAATTCAGGGAAGTTAATTTTGGACTCTTATGGCCATTTTGTATTGTTGTGTTTAATAATTTCCTGTATTAGTATGACATTGATTAGAAATAAGATATTTTGCAACAAAATAGTATTAAGTAACACCTTTTCAGTATACCTACTTTGATTTAAATCCACCCATTATTTTTTAAATAATCTGTGTTTTTTAATATTCAAAATTTCTCACTGAGATTACGTTGATATGGCATGTCATTCTGTGAATCTGACATGGTGTGCAGCATATGTCCCATATGTGCCGTCCCAGGCTGAGAGGACGTAAAACACTATTGTTCGTGCAGCATCTGCAAGGTCTAAAGAATCATTGTACCAAGTTTCATTATGATCGGTCGAGTGGTTTAGGCGCTATGGACTGGAACACATTTTGGTTACACACGGACACACACACACACAGACAGAATGGATAACACACACCTGTCGTTCCCGTCCTAATGTACTCCTGTTCTGTAAGAATGGGAGTACGTACAAAAAGCCACCAATCGTCGCTGTCCGACGCTAACCGTGTATCTACAAAATTTGACCGAAATAGATTTTTTACTGAAACTCCTTCCAGTGACCTCACACAGGTCTTCTATAAATATCTTGTGTCTGCGACCAATGAAAATGCTCAAATTTGTCACATGATACCACGGAAATAATCGTGTATATGGCGGGTTGTTGCTGGTTTTGACGCGATAAGCGTGTAACTGGTCATGCTAATCGTGTAACTGCCGGCAGCTGTCGTATCTCCCATTGTGAGAACAATGCACTAACTTTGTGACTAACCGTGTAACTGAATTATCACGAACATTTTGGGTGTTAATGCAACTTTTATTGTGTCACATGTTTACTCATTAGTAAAGAAGAAGGGTCAAGCGTATATCAAATGGGGATTGACTTTGTAGCAGGCGACAATATGGTTTTTTATGCTCCTGTAAAATCACTGATTGTGTAAATACACGGTGAGGGCGGACAGCGACGCAATGCTTTGGCAAAAAGATCATTCAGTGCATTAAAAGTTAATAGCATGCAAGAGACTAATGATCGACTTATGGCGATTATTTGCCCGCCCGGGGGGCATAACGCTCGAGTGGGGCTTATCATGCTATATTCTTAGTTGGGCGTAGTGAGAGAGAGAGAGAGAGGGTTGGACTCCTCCCTCTCTCTCTCTCTCTCTTTATCCCCAACTAAGAGTATAAAGAGGATTAGCCCCACTCGAACGTTATGCCACCTGGTGGGCAAAAGAGCCTGCTAAGTCGATCAGTGATTTGTTTAATTTGGGCCTAATTTCCACAGACTTGTTTTACAGTAAAGAGAGGATGCTAGAGGGTCTTCTTCTTCTTCTTCTTGCAGATGACAACCACCATCATCCTTTTGATGGTTCTGTTGTGCATAGTAACTGTGGACTTTGGTCAAGTAGTTGTTGTTGTCGTCCCCTGGCTTAAAGACTCCAGGGATCATCCAAACAGCCGAAGCAATTGAACACTATGGTACAAATGCACCAACTAGGGATGAGAACATTACGTGTGTGACCGTTTTTGATTACCCCGCCATGTGGGCAGCCCACACTCCGACTTCGGAGGATGGTCAAGTAGTAAATCCTTACCAAGGGGTAAGGATAAACTAAATGTAACTTTAGTTTAGAGATTGTTAACACAGTGAAAATCTCGGCGCAAATCTCCATCAAAGAGATGCAGCTCAATGTCCATGTTATATGGGTGCACAACTAATGGTTCACATACTACAGGGCTCTACAAGGTCAGAGATCAAGGTCAACCAACAAGCTTTAAAATGTTTTCCACTACATGGTTAAATGGGTGTATGACAAATTGTTCATGGACTAGGCCTACAGCCACCATGGAAATAGATAAGGTTAGGGTCGTCAAGGCAATCAATACTTTGTACGACCTTAAGTCAGTCTACCTACCTACAAAATTTGAAACTTGTAACTTCAAAGATGTGAAAGATATGGCAAAAACAACAGTTTGACATATCCAGGGTCAAAGGTCAAGGTCACTACATCATTGGTACCAATATTCCCTAACAACTTAAGCCTGTATACCTACATACCAAGTTTGAAGACTATACCTATGCATGCCTTCAACAATGTGAATTCAGAAAGATATGGTCACCAACAGAAAGCATTGTTCTGTTTGGATTTTTGATATCTCTCCTTCAATACTTTTAATTTTTTGTTTGTTACCCAGCCAGACAGAGTCTGGGACAGGCATTGTTTCAGGTCTGTGTATCTGTGCGTCTCTCTGTGTATCGATTTTCTAAAAAACTAGTAGACAGATTTTATCAAATTTGGCAGAGATGTAAACACTTTACTAAGAAGCTTCCTTTCGATGTTCATGATCTTGCTGAGTGATAGTTATTGATTTTTGTATGATTAAAAAAAAAATCTAGATAGGTTTGATTTTTCTCAAAAACTACATGATGGATTTTAATCAAATTTGGTAGAGGGTTAAAACACCCCATTGGCAAGGGTTCATCTTGATTTTCATCATCCTGCTGATTTTTGTTACCTTATACCTGTTATAGGAAAACCTTTCTTTAGCAAGTGCTATAATTTTGCTCAGTCACTGTGTGGGCCAGTCACTGACTGGACAGTGAGACAGGGAAAGGTGGAGTAGTGCAAACTCAGGGGGAAGGGGAAATGGGGGAGGGGGAGGAGAGAGCTACACATGCAGCTTTTGAGGTTCACACATGCAACATTGCGTCAGTAACACAGTGTGTTCGCTATGCGTCGGTCTGGCCGGGTATCACTGTCACAGTGCATTTCTAGTTTGTGTATTTGTTCTTTAGCTTCTTTGTCTGTTTGCCTACTTTAACCTTCATTGATCTCTATTTTTATTCATTACATTTATGATTTGATGCACTGTGTGCAAATATGTTCTTTTTTATTGGCTTTTATTTTTAAGTCATTTTCATATACCCATAAAGTGCATCCTTTAATTTAAAAAAAATCCTTTTTGTTCTTTCTTTCTTTGCAGGGGAGATATGGAAGAAGAAATGGAGAAACTTGAGAGACACCTACGTGAAGCAAAAGAAGGAAGAGATGATGTGCAAAATTAACAAAACTCCCATGACAAAGAAGCCATGGAGATTCACCAACATTATGAAGTTTCTCAACAACCACATTGAAATAAGAAGGTTGGTTTAAACCTTGAGAGTAGATATATATATATTCGAATAAATACCTGGACACTGGAAATTTTGTTTTGGTTTTGGGGGGAAAAATGTTAGCCGGACCGCGAGTCGAACCCGAGACCTCCCGAAAACCAGACGGGCGCTCTAACCACTGAGCTATCCAGGCCGACAACCCAGTCCCTGATATTAATCCTAATATCAGTGGCTACACTTTCTCCCCTCCTTTTCTTTCTTTTTACCAAGCCATGTGTTATCTCCGGCACTAACTAAGGGCAGAACAAAGAGGGCGGGGTGTCGAAGACAAGAGTAGTAGAATAAGTTCTCTTTTTTCCCCCCAAACCAAAACCAAGATTTCTCAATATCATTGTAAACAACAAACGCTTTTCTATTTATCAAAGCCTGCCTCATCCCGTGCTGCGCATCTTCGTCTTTGAACCCCTGTATATGTCAATAATTGCCGATAAACGGCAGGTGGACATTACTGGAAGAAGAAGAAGTGTAGTGTTAATCTTATGCTGCATGTCCTATGGTACAGGTTCGATTCTTTGTGTTTGTAATGCTGCTATCTTTTCTGTTCCAGTGCAGACAGTAACTTTCTTATTCCACCGCACATGTTCGAGGCTGAAGAAGATTATGGAACACCGGACTTTTCAGATGATGAATCAGCAAGTGTCGCTGGAAGGTGAGCATGTAACTAGAACCTGAATCATGAAAACACTTCATTGGGGATCATGTTTCCTAGTACATAGTGCTATCCCATTCAACATATATGTTTTTAATGCTAACACAGCAGTATTGTTTACTTACAAGTGTATTGGCTTTAAAAATAATAAAAATTCAGAGCTAGTGCTCATACTATTTTGGGACACAAGTTTTTATGCATATGGTTCAGTGTCCTTATCTGTGGCAATTATGTCCCTTTTAGTGCCCTACCTTTACCCATATCTTTTTTTTATTATGCATATGCATTTCTTTGTTTGGGTTATTATTAGAACTAGTCAACGGTCACACCATGATTCATAAAATTTTGTATAATTGTTTCATTATTAATACTCGTGTGATAATTTGGTGCAATTTTCTTTCAGATCTAGTGTGGTGTCGGAAGGCAGTCACAAGAGCGAAAATGGTCAAAATGAAGGTTCACCCTCATCCCCAGTCTTACCAGAAACACGAACGCCCAGGTTGACTTTGATAAGGCGTGCTCCTGCAAAGAGGCCTCGACTTGCAGACAGGAACATATTAGATAGTTTTATGGATCACACTAGAACTTCAGAGCCAAGTCGATTTGCCCCTGCGGAAGATTCTGACGGAGATGAGGCCTTCTTCGAAAGCTGCGCTAAGCGAATTAGGAAACTGCAGCCACAGATACGTTCCTTCTTAAGACTGCAAATCCAAGAGTTGTTTGTGAATGCTGAAAACCCAGGGATGGCACCTGTTCCTATCACCCCTTTGCCTTGCAATCAGGTGTCAAAGAAACAGAATGATATAGGTCTGTCTTAGACGCAAGGGAGTATCCCAAGTGGTTCAAGTGTTTGGGATTCCGTAGCTGATGGGGGGCATATGTGCATGAAACTTGTTACAAACTGTGTCTGTGCCATGATTAAGGTGCAGCCTGTGTTTATTTAGATTTTTGTGTTTGCATGACATATTTTCTTAACTGAATTGTTTCTTTTGTTAGTTTTAATTTTTGTGTCTGCATGACATCTTTTCTGAATTGAATTATGTTGCTTTTGTTTTTGATTTTGTGCCTGCATGTTTTCTGAATTGAAATACATTTCTTTTGTTTGTTTTGATTTTTGTGTCTGCATGATATCTTTATTGAATTGAAATACGTTTGTTTTGTTTGCTTTGATTTTTGTGCCTGCATGATATCTTTATTGAATTGAATTGTGCTTCTTTTGTTTGTTTGAAGTTTTGTGTCTGCATGACATCTTTTCTGAATTGAATTAGGTTTCTTTTGTTTGTTTTGATTTTTGTGCCTGCATGTTTTCTGAATTGAATTAGCTACCAATCCACTGCTAGCTAGGTTGGGGATTTTTTTAATATTTTTAACTTATAATTAAGCATACAACAAACAAACAACTACACAAGTGTAAAGTGATGTTATTTTATTCACAAGAGACAAAACAAAACTACTGGATTTCAGCGAATGCACCTTTATCAACATAGACAAACAAGAAAACAGCAAAGATCATTTACGCATTGGACTGTATAGGGGAAGTATTGTTTTTTTATCTTGTTGATTTTTTGCTCCTTTTGTTTTGTTGCCCGCTTTTTGCTCCTTTGCTATATTTGCTGTTTTCTTGTTTGTCTATGTTGATAAAGGCGCATTCGCCGACATATTCAGTAGTTTTGTTTTGTCTCTTGTGAATAAAATAACATCACTTTACACTTGTCGTGTAGTTGTTTGTTGTATGTTCCAGTGACGTTGCAGTCTGTTTCAATTCTTTATAATTAATCAGCAATTTTTTTAACATGTTAAGCATAGGAATAAATAATAATAATAATAATGCTTATATAGCGCATAATCTTGCAAAGCAACTCAATGCGCTTTTCACTCACCATTCGTACAAACATTTATAACAGACTGGTTCACGTATCCTCACCATACATCTCTATGAAAATGAATACATATTAGAGAATGCATTGCATATAATCATAACACAACACACTAACACCCACCTCCCTTCAACCCCCCCCCCCCCCCCCCCCCCCATCCCCCCCCCCCCCCTACTCCCCACCCCATACACACACGCGTTAACCTCATACTCAACGTCAATGAGCTGGAAGACAAGAGTGGGGAAAGGATCATAGACTTTACAGAGAGAAAGCTTTCCTGAAGAAGTGGGTTTTTAGTTGGGAGGAAGGAAGAGTGGACTGGTTAGGGAGAGAATTCCAAACGTTTGGTGCAACAAAACTAAATGCCCTCTCACCCGAAGAATGGGTGGGGAATAAAGGGGAAGAGGGGGCTGTTGTTAGCAACCTTTTAGTTTATGCACCAGTGGTCTTGTTCAAGTGATTGTCTTTAAATCCCAAAACAAGCATCAAAAGCATTCTTCACTGTTAACCATAGCAAGCGAACTGTGCTTATATTTCAAAAGTTTTCTCCCACTTCTCTGTCATGTAGAAAATGTCAGTAGTGTGTGTTTTAAAATTAAAGGCAGTTATGTTTGAAAACCGTTTTTGTTTTAAATAAACATGTCCACGTTTCAGTACTCTTGTTAACGTTTGCTCTGAATCCCCCCTCCCCCCAAAAAATGTTTGCAAGTGTTTCAGACAAAACAACTGAATCTGACATCACATGCAAATTCTGCACAGGTTTTTTGTTGTTGTTGTTGTTTGTTTGGCATTCATTGTCTTGATCAGTTGATGCTTTTTTTTTATGCAAAAAAAGAGAGCAGAATTGCAATGCATTATGCAGTATGTTATTAATCAGAAAGCAAGCAAAAAGCGAAGGATGTTAAACTCTCTTGCATTTGCTAAAAATATATATTTGACAATTATGGTAATCAGATACATACAAGCTAGTTGAAACCTAGTGTTTTTGTCAAAATTGATATGTGTCTTATATGTGTTGGTCATATCACACAGGTATGGAGAGATTTAATACTAATAATCTTCTGGTAATATGTCCACATGCTGCATACGGCAATTATTTTGAAGTTAAAAACCCTTCTATCACAGGCAAGTTAATCCATATTTACATATTAATGTGTACATTTTCTTAGTTAGGCGCATAACGGCAGCATGGCTCATCTGCGCTCATAATTGACAGGAAACTTTGAGCGATCGAAGAAGAATAAGAATAAGGTGTACATACACACACACACAGAGACAGAAGCAGGTTCATTTGAATTATTTTAATTTTTTCATAGTTCATCAACACAAATGTTCAACAAGTTATGTTCATCGTACATAATTGCACAAATTACTTCCATTCATAATGATTCACTGACATGCTTTACAGTGGCGGAACAAGTATCTTATTGAAACTAAACAAAAAAGTGTTGACAGAACATTTCATACTCAAATCCTCCACAAATTAAAACAGTGTGAATGAACATATTTAACTTCTCATCAAGAAAAGAAATATATGTGAAATTCAGAAGTTATTAGAAGAAAAAAAACCAACAATTCATGCAGACATTTATTCAGCACACATACACACCATTTTTATTTTGTAACATAATTTTCTGTTCTGATCGATGAACAACTTTTCACTTACTTTAGTTCCCTGCAGAAGTTTCAAAAAAGGTAAAAAATTTAAAAAAAAAAAGAGAAAAAAGATCTACCTGAGCAAACAATTGATACATAATCTCAATTTGTAAGCAGAGCCGTGAAAGAAAAAAAAGATTCATGCAATACAACTCAGCAGAAATCTCCCTCTTCAAAAAGGACAGTCGATAAATAAAACAATCCTTACTCTAAAAGATTTTAAATAAAAAACATTCTTTTGCACAGGAACAACTCACAAATTTGTAATATTAGGGGGAAAAGACAAGAAGCACAACTTTTAAAATGAACACCTTGATAGCCTTACTCCTACATTTTATGGGGCTTACAAATGCTTCTGAAGCATCCATGTCTTAAATGAGTTATTTCAGCATCAATTTTGGATGTTGGCTTTATGGGACACAACTAAAAACCAAGCATTCGGACGTGGTGGCACCCTTGGAGTAGGACCTCATTCAAGCTGGCTGTGCGACTAAGACATTAATGATTATTGTCGTTAGCAAGGGGCTTAGTAGGTGGTGTCCTGCGTATGTTAGCTCAGAACAGCCTCCACTGAACTCCACAAAAGTGACCTGGTAGTTGTTGCCTCCTGACAGCTTAACATAAATAATTAAGTACTCAAGTACTCATTTTATAGCATTTAAATTTTAACATCTTCCAACTCTGAAACGGGTCGTTTCGGTGGCTATTTTTAGCCAGCATCACTCATTGAAATATGCAGACAGCGCCTTTTGAGAATAACATTACGCTCACGAAAACGGTGGAGATTTTTTGTTTAAGATTACAAAACATTTTCGGCGGAGAAGTTTTTATGCCTGTGATTTCAGATTATGCAACCTGAGAAACCAGTGTGTGGCTAAGAGTTAGACTGAGAATGAGTGGCATGGGGGCCACACCACTGTATGGCCCAGAAGATGGGACAGCAAAACAAACACACACAAAAAACATGCTAGCATGAACCTCTTAAAACCTCAATATGCTAGCATTCATACATGAACCTCTTCATGCTCAACATGCTAGCATTCATACATGAACCTCTTAAAACCTCAACATGCTAGCATTCATACATGAACCTCTTCATGCTCAACATGCTAGCATTCATACATGAACCTCTTAAAACCTCAACATGCTAGCATTCATACATGAACCTCTTCATGCTCAACATGCTAGCATTCATACATGAACCTCTTCATGCTCAACATGCTAGCATTCATACATGAACCTCTTCATGCTCAACATGCTAGCATTCATACATGAACCTCTTCATGCTCAACATGCTAGCATTCATACATGAACCTCTTAAAACCTCAACATGCTAGCATTCATACATGAACCTCTTCATGCTCAACATGTTCCCATCCCTTTATGTTATACTAGCCGGTTACTACCCGCTTCGCAGGTATCCTTTCTCGTACCTTCATTTCCCCATGTGCATTGTCTTCCGGAAAAGTTCTTTATAAGCGTAGTCAACTGCATTAACCCTTTCGCCGCCAGCCATTTCTTGGCCAAAACATACCACTAAACTTACTGGGGTAGAGAAAAAAAAATCTGCAATATTGCGAATTCCTCTGTCACATGCATAACATTAGGCCTATCCTTACCTCCCAAAATCACGAAAATAGGGTCTTCAGATAACAGGGAGAGAGAGAAAATGGAGTTTTACGTCCTCTTGGTCTGAATCAGACACATATGGGACATTTGTAAATACAAATATGGTGGGAACAATACTGGAGGCAATGCCCGGAGGCAGTACGAAACCAGTATAATCCACTGTATTATTATTTGACTTAACCGTGACTGGTACACAACTATGACTAAAATTTATGACGGATATGACGAACGACGATTATAATGAAGTAGTTTTGAATGTCCGGAGAAGTTCTTTATAAGCGTAGTCGACTCTTATTACGAATCCACTGTATTGTACCATTATTGAATGTCCGTTTAGATGCATTCCATACACTGGTGAAGTGCAAATTTGAGGGGGGGGGGGGGGGGATTTCACACACACAGTTTTTCACACACACATCGTTTTTATTTACCTTGCTGCTTTTGAATATCAAAGAGTAGATCTGAACTGCTGGTCATCAATACTTTGTAGATCTGAAGTGCTGTGGTGCAGCTGGCGTTGTAATGCTCTTTTTTGTGAAAGTTTTAACATTGTAATTCTTTCAAGTGCAAATTTGAAGGGGGGGGGGGGGGGGGGGGTAAAAATTTGACACACACACACACAAAAATGAAAGTGAGATCTGTAAGGCTCGGAGCACATGTA
>JAGGCT020001250.1:0-25000 GCA_017654935.2 Phymorhynchus buccinoides
CACTCCTTGCTCTGTGCCTGGCGATGAGGGACCGTAAGTCACCTGGCTTCTCTTAGCTCGTTTTCTGCTCATTATGCATTGAGCTGTTTCTCTCCTGTTAGTTATTATTGCCTCGCATGCCCCCACGGGGTCGGAGTTCACTGACTGCGTGTCAGCGTGGGACATACAGGGATGCATCTGGGTATGCCTGAAGCCTGAATTCAGGCAGTGTGATTCAGGCAGCTGAGTGCCTGAAGAAAGGGCTCTTTATCATTCTTTTGTACATTGGGTTTCGGCAAGAAAGTTCAGGCAAAAGTTTTGCTCACTGCCTGCACCCATGGACATATAACGAATGCACACACCACCAACAAATGGGATGATCCCAGGTACGCAGATTAGAAAGAAACTTCGCATGCGAAGTAATGAGCAGCTTAGGACGCACATTTTACCACCAGGGGGCAATCAAAGCAGTAGGGGCCTCCCTCCAGGGGCCTCCCTCCCTCTCTCTCTCTCACTACCCCCAACTAAGAATATCATGCGCTAAGCCCCTACTGGTTTGATTGCCCCCTGGCAGTCAAATCAGCGTCCTAAGTTGACCATTATTGTTTAAAATGACGGTAATCGTCTTTCTGTGTATTAATTTTGAGAGAAAGGCATTTGTATGTAGCATAAAATGTTTATAACTGAAAGCTCATACAGTTAAAAAAAAGATCCTTTCGAAAGGTAGATCTTTTCAGAGTAATGTGAAAGTTACCAAAAAGCTAGATACGAAGTAAGCTTCTTTTCTTGTTAGATAATTTTTGCTTTCATTGTTCTTATGAAAACGTGATGGTTTGAAAGAATTAGTTGGATTTTTCTTCTTTTTTTCCTTTTTTTTGGAGGGGGTGTATAGAGTTACAAATTAGGGAAAGTATGTGAGTGCCAAGTTTTAAGAGTGTGTATGTATGAATTTATTAAATTTGCAAAAGGATTTTGTTTTAAACTCTGTTTAATAAACTTTAAACATAAGTTGATTACTTAAGTGTTTTTTAATTTTAGCATGCCTATTGAATCCTTCGCTTAAGATTTGTGATGTGAAGGAATGTTTTATAGCACAAGTGATAAAAGGAAAAAACAACAACATTGCACTCTGTTAACTTTGATTTACATATTTTCCATTGCATGCTGCTTGTTTAATGGATATAAGAATTGTGAGTATCTTTATTTGCTTTTTGATGAAAATTAACTGTATGCAAATATTATTGTTTGCTCTGTGTGTGTGTGTGAGCACACATTTGTTTGTATGTATATGAGAGAAAGAGAATGTGTGTGTGTGTGTGTGTGTGTGTGTGTGTGTGTGTGTGTGTGTGTGTGTGTGTGTGTGTGTGTGTGTGTGTGCTAGCATGTTTGTGTGTGTGTGTATTTGAACGAGAGAGAGGGGGAGAGAGAACACTGAACTGTTTTAATGTCATTGGCTTAAGTAGCTTAGATGACATGGGGGTGCGAATAGAACAAAATAATGGAAAAATAGAATAAAATCAATCAAGGCATAACAAATAAAATAAAAACAAATGTAAGAGGGAGAGAGAGAATATGAGAGAGAAATTGTTCATGCACGAGTCTGTGTGCATAGGTGTAGTGACACTAAACACATGATTTACAAACTTTTTATCAAAATTATTTAAAAAACCTCAAGCATGAAATGAGGATTAAAGGAACACTTTTCCCGTGTGTCTCTCTGCCAGGTGCTTGCACTACCAGTACCCCGATCTGATCGGGTACCCCTTTGTGCCCGGCATCGACGGCTACGTGCTGAAGAACGGGGAGAGGGTGGCCGTGGAGCTGTACCCCAATGTCAACGTCTCCTCCGAACTGGGCACCAGGGGACTGGCCTACCTCCACCCCAACCAGGTCAGTCTCTTTGAGCCCCAGCTTTCTGACCTACAGACTGCACTCCAAGTCTGCAGGGTCTTGAAAAAAATGCAACAAAGCTTACCTAAACATGCTTGCAAATGCTTCAGTATCGCACCACAAGTAAACTGACCTAAGCATGTTCACAAATGTTCAGTATCGCACTACAAGTAAACTGACCTAAACGTGCTCTCACATTCTTCAATATTGCACTACACGTAAACTGACCTAAACATGCTCTCAAACGCTTCAATATCGTACCACAAGTAAACTGACCTAAACATGCTCTCAAATTCTTCAATATGAATATCGCACCACAAGTATACTGACCTAAACATGCTCTCAAATTCTTCAATATCGCACCACAAGTAAACTGACCTAAACATGCTCTCAAAGGCTTCAGTATCGCACCACAAGTAAACTGACCTAAACATGCTCTCAAATGCTTCAATATCGCACCACAAGTAAACTGACCTAAACATGCTCTCAAAGGCTTCAATATCGCACCACAAGTAAACTGACCTAAACATGCTCTCAAACGCACCACAAGTAAACTGACCTAAACATGCTCTCAAAGGCTTCAGTATCGCACCACAAGTAAGCTGACCTAAGCACGCTCTCAAAGGCTTCAGTATCGCACCACAAGTAAGCTGACCTAAACATGCTCTCAAAGGCTTCAGTATCGCACCACAAGTAAGCTGACCTAAACATGCTCTCAAAGGCTTCAGTATCGCACCACAAGTAAACTGACCTAAACATGCTCTCAAAGGCTTCAGTATCGCACCACAAGTAAACTGACCTAAACATGCTCTCAAAGGCTTCAGTATCGCACCACAAGTAAACTGACCTAAGCATGCTCTCAAAGGCTTCAGTATCGCACCACAAGTAAACTGACCTAAACATGCTCTCAAAGGCTTCAGTATCGCACCACAAGTAAACTGACCTAAGCATGCTCTCAAAGGCTTCAATATCGCACCACAAGTTAAGCGCAAGTCATTCCAAACGAAATTGCAGGAGAATACGCTTTCTTCTCACTAATATCTAACAGGGACGGTATTCATGTCGAGATAGCATGAGACTTAGCATGATGCTAACTTAGAAGCTCTTCCAAAAGTCCTATTAAATCCTATAGGACATTGGAAGAGCTTCTAAGTTAGCATCATGCTAAGTCTCATGCTATCTCAACGTGAATACCGTCCCTGGCTGATAGAGAAGTAAGTCGGGGTCTGTGCCCGACAATTCGTCGAGTGTAAGCGCTTGTAATTACACTAGTAGGCCTAAGAATGTATCGGGTGCATGGCGGAATGAGTTTAAGCTAATGAACATGTTCTCACTGACTCGTACGATTTTAATGCAAGATAGCAAGCACAGAAATGTACTCAAATTGGCCTTAATGAAAGACCCAGAAGCTTGGAAAATTGTTGAAAGAGTTATGAACTTGGATAGTGTGATGGTTTAGACATATTGGTTTTTTTTGTAGTTTTTTTTCTTTGCTGTCCCATCTTCTGGGCGTCGCTCCTACGCCGCTCATTCCGAATCCCAATACTCGGCCACACCCCGGTTTTTGTTCAGGACGCAGAATCCGAGACTAGCAGTCCAAGGGGAGCGAATCTATGTTAGGCCGTCAGGAGGCAACCAACTGAGGAGACACTGCACTGCTGGTGAGTCACTTCGGTGGAGTTCAGTGGAGCCTGTTCAGGACACCATCTACTAAGCCCCCAACTGACGACTCTATTCTCTTATATTTAGTTGCGGAGCCAGCGTGAGTGAGGTCCTCCTCCAAGGGTGCCACCACAACCGTCCACCGAGAGCTCCCAAGAACATACTGATCCCCATGACTTTGACCCGAACGCACCAAATCATAGACTGGATTGGAAACCGAAACTGAGATCACCATGAGAGCAAGGCATGCAAAGCCACAGAATTTGAGACATTTTTCTTTTTTAAATGATTGATGGAAATGAGGCGGATGACTATGTTGATGATGATGATGATGCTATGGAGTTTCATCAGACCTGGGTGATAAACAGTGAGATCCCTGGAAATATATCGTGATTTAAAAAATCAGGTGCGTTTTGCTACAAAATGAAATACAAAAATAGAAAAGAATATTTTCATGTCTTTTTTTTCTGGTCTTTTTCAACAGACCAGCTTCAAGATGGACCTGGTGGTGCCTGAGCCGGGGCTGTACGTACTGGTGGTGTCTTACCACAACCCCACCAACCGCTCCCAGGAAATCGACATTGATGTCGCGTCCTTGGCTG
This sequence comes from Phymorhynchus buccinoides, assembly GCA_017654935.2. Classification (NCBI taxonomy): domain Eukaryota; kingdom Metazoa; phylum Mollusca; class Gastropoda; order Neogastropoda; family Raphitomidae; genus Phymorhynchus; species Phymorhynchus buccinoides. The sequence continues at coordinate 4,134 of JAGGCT020001250.1, forward strand.
GCAAGGACCAGGCCAAGGTCCATCTCCACAGCTGCAAGTACAGGTTAGAGGCTTGCTCTTCTGTGTCTTTTTATTCGTCTCTTGGTAAAAGTTGTATTCCACAGATGCCTACATGGGTGCTACTCTTTCATTTTTACACTGATTTCAGTATTTTACCAGAAACTGAACTACAGTTTTTTTGTAATTCATCAACAACAAAAAGTGACCACAAGCGATTTGGGGCGTTTTGAACTTAGTCTGGTTGTTCTATCTTGGAAGTTTACAAAGGCAATGTAATAATTTTACAAAGCTTATCAGACTCAAACTGTCTCTGTCTCTCATTTTAGCTGTCTGTCTGTCTCGTATCTCTCTCTTATCTCTCTCTGAATCGTCCGATGGGGCTGCCAGGGCCATGGGTCCCTGGACCCCTTTCTTTCAGTTTTTTTCATTTTGTGGAGTAGCACCCATGTATGTGCCTACGCAAAGGAAAAGGAAGATTTTAGCCTTCCTGCAGATTTTATTGTATGGGGTTTAAACTTTTGGGGGTCACTGATTTGTATAAGAAACTTTATGAGAATTTTTTTTATCGAAACAGTATGGTTTGGATTTTTAAGTTGTCTTGACGTTTTGTATGAGCTTTATCGTATCGAAACAGTATGGTTTGGATTTTTAAGTTGTCTTGACGTTTTGTATGAGAAACTATGAGAACTTTTTATCGTATCGAAACAGTATGGTTTGGATTTTAAAGTTGTCTTGACGTTTTGTATGAGAAACTATGAGAACGTTTTATCTTATCAAAACAGTACCCAGCCGAAGTCAGACTTGCTGGGCCTAACTATTTTTTAGTTAGGCGCATAACGGCAGCATGACGCATATGCGCTCATAATTGACAGAATTGATCGAAGAAGAAGGAGAAGAAGAAAACAGTATGGTTTGGATTTTTAAGTTGTCTTGACGTTTTGTATCAGAAACTCTATGAGAACTTTTTATCTTATCGAAACAGTATGGTTTGGATTTTTAAGTTGTTTTTTCAAGCAAAGCATTCAGTAAATGCCAAGACAGTAACGTCATCAACGCACCAAATGTTTATAATGTACATCTGCTGTATATGAGTCATAGTTTTGAGAGATGTGTGAGGTTTTGAATTTGCCTCTGAACTTGTTTTTGACTTTACTCTTTGAAGGCTTGTCTTTTTGGGTGAATTTAAATGAGCCCTTTTGTCGCCAGCCTTTTTCCAGCAAACAAATACCATTAAACTTAAGTGGGTAGAGAAAAAAATGTATGTAATATTGGGAATTCCTCTGTGACATGTATAACATTAGGCCTATCCTTACCTCCCAAAACTAAGAAAATAGGGTCTTCGCATAACAGGCCCTGAGTTGATGCCTTTTAGTGACATGGGTGTTAAACCATTGTGGTGCATAAATGCGACATTGGCGGTGAAAGGGGTTTACAAATATGAAAGTGAATTAACACCAAGTGATATGAAGCACCTGGCAAGCGTTACCACCTTCATTTCATTGCTTGTAGTAAAGCAGCTGCTGCTTTGATTGCTTACTTCTGCTGCCTAGCATCCTCTGTGTGTGTGTGTGTGTCTTGGTCAATAATTGAGAGCACACATTTTCGATTTTAATATCTTTTTCAACAACATCTTTAAAAATGGCAGCAATTATCACATGTGGAAATGTGACATGTGTGTGTGTGTGTGTGTGTTGTGCAGCACCCTGTGTCGCCAGGTGTTCACCACCATGGATGGCCTGGTGGGTGTGTACAACATCTCCACTGGCTACGTTTCCCTCACCTTCACCGGGCCCCCCGACGTCGACATCGGAATTGTGAGTGCCTCTTTAACTCATTCGCATCGCAATGATTTTGAATTATTAAAAAAAACTCACAAATCACTCCAGCCATACACACAAACAAAGCATACATAAACAAAAGGAGAAATGAAAGAAGATTACGGGTTTTTACTTCAGGTTTAGACATAGGGAAGTGGTAGATCAGACTTTTCTATATATATAGACTTTATATAGAAAAGCTCTCTGCATCGATTGGTTTCCCCACAACAAACCACTACAAAAGCAAAGTCAGGGGCAAAATTGTGGTCTAAGGGAGTGAAGAAGTGACCAAGGTATGGTGTGCACACAGATTTACTTCCCTTGAAGCAAATGCATCAAATTGACAGCTACACACCTATTAATTCCAGACATGTATGGCCGGAACGACTTGAATGAGTTAATTCTTTGATGTTCTGTTGAAAGTCTCCCAGAAGCACGGTAGAATCGACACCCAATGATGGGGAGAGTCTGCACAAAACCACTCTGCCTGGCGTACCCTGATCTTCAAATTCATTCAAGTCAGAGTGGGGCTGCCCACATGGCAGGGTAATCAAAAACGGTCGCACACGTAATGTTTTCATCCCTAGCTGGTGCATTTGTACCATAGTGTTCAAGTGCTTCGGCTGTTGGGATGATCCCCAGAGTCTTTTAGCCAGGGCACGACAACAACAACAACAACAACAAATTAATTCAGCAACCAAGGATGGAAATCTGTTTAACATTCTCCGGTCTGGAACAGACACATATGGGACACTAGTAGATATAAAGATGGTGGGAACGATCCTGGAGCAATGCCCGGAGGCAGTGCAACACCAGGAAAGTCCCACATTTTTTAACAACATAGATTTCAGCGATTCAGCAACCAAGTGAGGGGAGTGTCATGGATGAATGAATGAAAATCTGTTCAACGTCCTCCGGTCTGAAACAGACACATATGGGACATTAGTAGATATAAAGATCCTGGAGGCAGTGCCTGGAGGCAGTGTCATGGATGTACTTGCTGAGCGACAGCCGAACACCATCATCATTTATAACTCTTTGATGTTTTGACATGTCATTTTCAAAATATACGTCCTGATACGTTGTATTGATGAAACAGTAATAGATGACATGGTTAATGTAACTTGTAAGTCTACCAGAATGTATTGCGTATTTGTGTTAGAGTTGATTGTATCTTTGATCCCTAACATTCGTCATTATTGCTTTTGTTTTGTGGCGAGGGCTATTGAGCATGTGTTTTTATTTTATTTGGATGATCCAAATCCAAGGAAGATACATGTATTAAAATAAGAATTGAAATGGAATAGTTTGAAGAAATCAATGTTCATTGTATTTTTCTATCCTAAAGATTACTATTATTGGTTTAACCCTTTCATCGCCAATGTAGCCGCTCGGCACCACACTGATATAACACTCATGTTACTAAAACACATTCAGTCAGGGTCTGTTATACAATGACGTTTTCTTAATGTTAAGAGATAAGAAAAGGCCTAATGTTACACATGCCAAAAATTAATCCCCTGCGTTGCAAACAAAACTTTTCTTTATTCCCAAGTAAGTTTTATGTAAAAATAAAATGGCTGGCATTGAAAGGGTGAATCCAAGATGCGTGTTGGGTTTGTCTTTATATTTATGAAACATACAAGACTGTTGTAAACATTTTGTTCTTCTTTCACAACGCAAACAGATTACCTCTTTATTGACTGTTTCGTCTACTCCTGTGGACTTCCTCGGAGTGAATGACTGGGTGAAGACAACATGTTTCGTCCACTCCTGTGGACTTCCTCGGAGTGAATGACTGGGTGAAAACAACACTCCTGTGGACTTCCTCGGAGTGAATGACTGGGTGAAGTTGTTTTCACCCAGTCATTCACTCCGAGGAAGTCCACAGGAGTGGACGAAACAGTCAATAAAGAGGTAATCTGTTTGTGTTGTGAAAGAAGAACAAAATGTTTACAATTTGGAATTACCAACACAATGAACACTTTCAAAGATATACCAGACTGTTGTTGTACTGATTACATTTTGGCTGATGTTTTCTTGCACAGGATGCTGTGACAGCTGTTCCAATCAAGGATTGGACGTCTGACTACATCCGGCCCAGAATCATCTGCATACGCATTAATGGAATGTAAGTTTGTCAAGTGTTCGCTTTCTTGTTTTGTTTTGTTTTCTTCCCCGTCTTCTCCTTCATCCATTTTTATTTTTCTTCCTCTTGTTTTCTGCCTTGTCCATTTTCCTCCTTACTTCTCTTTCCTTCCCTTCTCATCCTGCTCCTTTTTTTTCTTCTACTTCTTCTTCACTTTTCTTCTTCTTGTTTTGTTGTTGTCGTTTATCTTATTGTGTTTTACTTCTTCGTGTTGTTTTTGTTATCAATTTTATTGATCTGTCACTTTTTTTTAAATCTCAACTGTTTTAGCACCACAGTGATTATACAGCAGATTTAACTCTTGCCTGCTAGGGCCATACCAGTAAGATTATGTGATTGATGATGTCTTCTGATGCACAGTTCTGGAACGCAGATTTTGCTTTAAAACAGTCAAGAGGGATATGTCTCCAGACTATTTTGCCATCTTGAGCAAAATAGCGGAGAGCATGAATGATTGGGTGTGGTGTGAGAGTTACATATTTGTCTTAATGTAAATTTCTGTTTCATAAAATTTTCTTATTTGCGTGGTGGAAGACAAGTTTCCATGTGCGTTGTACAATGCCAATGGACAATAAAGTATTTTGCCGTATCATCATCTCATCATCGTATAGTATCATCGATACTATAAGTAAACAAACATTATAAGATTCTCTCGGGTGAATTATTAGAAGGGGTGAAAAGACAAGAGAATTAGCCCAGCGTTGAATGTCATTGCTTTCAGCTGCATCCCGTCGTCGTACTCTCTGCCGGTGGGGTCGGTGAGGGTGGACTTTGAGCTGCCCCCGAACCAGCACCGCCTGTCCATCGACCTGCCTGACAACATCCTGGACCCCAACACTGGGCTCATACAGCTCAACAACACACAGGTCAGTTGGATAATGCCGATGACGATGAAAACTTGAATAGGTATCATGTATTAGGTATTAGGTACTTCATAGTCACAGAGGCGTCTCTGTGAAATTTGGGTTGCTCCCACCTGGAGTGCGCGTCGCAGCCTGAGGCGCGCCACCCAATTTTTTTTTTTCATGCGATTTTTGTGTGACTGATGAGGAGGAAGGGAAGGGGGTGGGGGTGCACTCCCAGCCTGCAGGTTCTGAGAGAGAGGTTTTAGTTTTATTACAAAACAGAAAAAAATACGACAATGAAAAGCTTGTAAATGATTTTAAATCGCGCAACGAGTTTAGCGATCATTCTGACGCATATAGCTTCAGAATAAACATAATTTAGTCGTTAATAGTTTCTAGATTGATAAGGAAAGTAAAGGGAGGTCGCTGCCCGACAATCTGTCGGGTGCAGGCACTGGTAGCTGCACTAGGGCGCCCGACAAATTGTCGGGCACAGGGCGGAATAAGTTAAAACACTGTAGCCTTTTTGCTTCAGTTTCAGGGGAGAATTGCCCCCTTGTCCTCTAATAAATAAAGATGCTGCCCCAGTACCCTGCTGGGGATAAGGGGACTAGGCGGCCCCGGACACCTGCCTATTAGGTTTTCCAGCATTTTGTAGAAGCACCTATATTATGATTGTGACGATGAGGAAATGTTTTTGAAAGCGTTTCGTGGAAAAAGGCAGGAGAATGGACCGGTAAGGCAGAAAGATAGTAGATGACAGTAAGCAAAGGGGAAAAGGCAGAGTCAAAGAGAGTGAGAGATTAGAGGAAGTTACAGGCACAGAACTTCCAGAAGGTGGGGGAACTATTTATACAAAAGACCCCCCGGTATCCCCAACGATGATGGTGATAATGTTTGGCTGCTTCAGAGAGAAATTGAAATCCATGCGACGGTGAGCAAGCCTGGGCAGTACGTGATTCTGTTCCACTACTACATGCCCACGGAGATCGGCCTGATGATTCCTGTCACTGTCTTTGTCAACGGACAGCCCATTCAAGGTCTGTGCCTCTCCTTATCTGCATGCATGTGTATGTTCACAACAATGTTGATCAATGTTAGCATACTGTAACATATCGCCGGTGAAATTCAAAAACCTTGTATCTCAATTTTGGTAGTTTTGATAAAAATTTAAAAAAAATTAACAGCGTTTACCACAATTGGTTAACTATGGTGAATATCTTGTTCAAGCCATTGCGAGTTTAGTCCTTCATTTTGTTAAAATGACTTCTTCTTTTTTTTATACTTGAAAAGAACGAAGATACGAGGATTTTAAATTGTCCTTAACAAGATCTGAATTTGGGACTTACAAGTTTTTCTTCTATCTACACAACCTCATTTACCCCAGATAGAAAGTCATTAGAGATACGAGTTTTTTGTAGAAGGTGGCGGGAAAAAATTTGAGAGCTGACTATGTATCTAACTCAAAAAACCCAAATATCGAGATACGAGGTTTTTGAATTTCACTGACGATATGGTCTAAGCTTGGTATATAATTTTGAAATACCATTTAGTTAAAACTAAAAAAAACACTTTTGGTAGTGTGGTGGCCCTAAGGGAATCTACTCACTTCAAGAACAAAGAGTTTTGGGGCGATTCTGAAGAATAGAAGATTTTCCTTTAGATCATAGCTTTGTCCACATAGCTCTTCAAACTTCCTGCAGTTTATTTAGTTTTCTTGGAGCAGTTTTCAATAATCAATGGCACTGTATCAAAACATTTGATCTCACACCGACCCATTTTTCTTCTGTCTGCTTTTCTTGTTAGTATTTGTTGGTATTGATTCTATAGCGCTTTTTCAAAATTCGGTTTTTTGGGGGATTATCTTTCCCTACTGTCTCGTCTTGAAGTCGGTTTGGAGTCGTTCCGGTTCAAAATTAGAATTAAAGTTACCTACCTTAGACAAAAACTATCTTGTGTTCTTGTCTTCAAGTGTTAGGGTATCTATGCGGTCGTATCAAGAAAACAAATAAGAATGTAACTGTTTATAGTCAATGTATATAAACACTTTAAGAAAGAAACATGAAACAGGACATAATATTATTAAATCTCCAAACTGATAACTGAGCAATTAAACACCCCTCTATTTCAATTACGGAGCAGCCATGCTGTGTTTACAGCAGCAGACGATGTTTTTCTTTCTAGATCCCTATTTATGTAAAATTGTGGCGGTACCATAGCCGATGAGGTTTAACCGAGGCGTGGTTACTGCTACACCTATCTGTGTTGTTGGAGAAATCGGGACCTTGCTGGTGTTGCACTGCCTCCGGGCTTTGCCTCCAGTATTGTTCCCACCATCTTTGTATTTACAAATGTCCCATATGTGTCTGTTCCAGACCGAGAGGACGTAAAACACCATTTTTAGTTCACAATGTTTTTTCTAACCAGAACTAAGTGTCCTAACGGGCACACAACTCGTCTGTTGCTTCCTTTTTCATTTCGAATAAGTGATATACATGTAGTGCTCTGTTCTCAATCTGAAAAGTGTTGATTGGTGAGATTGTTATACCTTTACTAGGTGTCTTCAAGCCCGCATTCTGCCCCAGTGTGACAGGCTGCCGGGGAGCCATCATGTTTGGCAACGGCAACACCATCAACCTGAAGGACACCAACATCCGCATCCTGGTCAACAACACCATCGGCGGAAAGATCTGGCTGGTGGGTGGTTACAAGTGTTTGTGAGTTTGGGACAGGGCTTTTATGTGTTGTAAGGTCTTTTTAGTATAAAGACCAATCATCTCACGGTACAAACATATTAAAGCGGAGATAGGGCGTACCAACAAAGCCCCCCAAAATAAAGCAAAGAACAGTGACCAAAAAAAAGGTGTTGCTCTGCACTGCGTTGATACACTCTCCAGGTGGGAGCATCCTGAATAAAAGCAATAGAAACTGAAGGAAACAAAATAAAATTGACGGGGAAAAAAATGACATCTCCTTCTTCTGCGTTCCCGGGCCATGCTCAAATCTCTAATCCGGTGGTGAGGGTAAAGTCTGCTGTCTTCTTCAGCACCTCTGTGGGTCCCCACAGCTTCTGTTGGAGCTTCATTCCTTCCGGCCAGGTTTGACATCTGATGTCATTGTAAGTGGGTCACTCTTAGACGATGTGTTCTGGGGATTGGATTCCAGTGCCACAAGGGCACTCACTGGTGTGTTGTCAGGTTGATCCTGTGAAGGTGTGACAGGAGTCGGCAGTGTCCTGTTCTCAGTCTGAACAGAATCACCTATCTATTCTATCATCCTTACCATTCCACTACAAAGTGTTGATTTGTTGGGTGTTTTGGACGATGACCCGGCCTTTTCGACGGTCGGTCTTCCACTCCAGGATTCGTTGTCCGTTGAAGATCTCTCACGGATGGAGCTGCAAACCGGCATCCGGGTTTTTCCCGAACAAGGTCAGTACGGCTCTTCTAGCCAAGCTAGCTCCCGTACCCCATTGGTTCCTGGCGTTCATGATACCGCACGGGCACTTCCGGTTCTGGAAGAAGAAGCTGCGAAGAAACCGGTGGTGCTGTCCGACTTGTCTTACAGAGCTATAGACAACCGGGCGGTACCCACCGATGCCACCATTACGCCTGGTGATGCCGGCCGAAAAACGGACGATGCCGCTAATGGGGGTAGCTTCCCTGGCGACGGCAGCCTCGGTGCCTTAGGCACCGGGCCGGCATCCGCACCCGGGGTTCTCCGGAGCGGACCGGCCACGGCGACATGGTCTCGCGGGTCCACCACGGGCACGGCGGCTACGGCCTCTGCCGTGGGTGGTCCCCAGGCCCAGGACCGTACGACGGCAGGCATTCAGTCCATGGGACGTTTGCCTCGGCCCGTACCGGTCACGCCCGTTACCGCTGGTATGGTTCCACCGGTTTCAGGGCAGGTTCCTCAGCGGTCCTACTCTCACCAGGAAGTTATGGACCTTTTGTCGCGTCGTTCTTCCTTGGGTCAGTCAGCTCAGCCGGCGGCGTCGGTTACGGCTTCGGATCACACGGTGGAATGTAGTGGAATGGTAAGTATATAGATAAAATAGATAGTAGAATTAATAAAAATTCCTCAGTTGTTGACGACTGAGGCCTTGGAGATCGTCCTTGTCATTTTCAATTCCAAGACGATTCCTCCATGATTCATGGAACCTGGTGCGCAGTATGGTTTTTGCCTCCTTGTATGACAAAGGATGGTCTGGCTGGTTCAGCTGGCTGCCTTGTTTTGACAGTCTGTCTGCCTGCTCATTGCCAGCAATGCCACCGACATCTTAACAAATGTAGTGAAATTTCAGCCAATCTAAAGTCAAGGATAGCTAAGCTTGACCACAGCGTTGTAAAGCACAATATCTAATTTAATCATACTGTACCAACACTCAAAACAACTGCATTAGCCTAAAACAACCTGGAACCTTACCCTAGCACATAGCTAAAACGAAACTAGCCCAAGGGAATGCACCCATACCGCAGGGAGTAGAGGGAGTGACTCCCCTTACATCCGGGTATGACGCGCACCCTTGTGGCGCCGGATTTGACAGTCTGTCTGTCTGCTCATTGCCAGCAATGCCACCGACATCTTAACAAATGTAGAGAGATTTCAGCCAATCTAAAGTCAAGGATAGCTAAGCTTGACCACAGCGTTGTAAAGCACAATATTTCACTGAACCAGGATTTTCATAAAGAATTAGGGCTTGTGTACAGTACATTATGGATGAGTTTCCACGTCCGTAATCCCATCCACTTATTTTTTATGTAAGTTATTTGTTTATTTGTTTTTGTACCCTGGCTAAAAGACTCCAGGGTTCATCCCAACAGCCGAAGCACTTGAACACTACGGTACAAATGCACCAGCTAGGAATGAGAACATTACGTGCGTAACCGTTTTTGATTACTCCGCCACATGGGCAGCCACACCCCGACTTCGGAGGATCTGATGTAAGTGAATAGGCTTAAAATACGGAACTTGCGGATCTAATCTACACAAGTCCTTACTGCTCTCATGTTAGCTAGATTTCTGATGGCTGACGTGTCTTTTGCTTGGTTTTCTGTGCCCAGGACTATGCGCTTGTGATCCCTGCTGAAACATTCACTCCCTACGACTTGGAGCTGCTGCCCATTGACACGTCTGGCAAGTTCCTCACCGAGTGTGTCAACGAAGGATTCGAACTCAAGTGGGTATTTTTTTCTGTTTCACTTTCATCATAACTGGGCCAATCTTGTTCTTTAGTCTCCCCCATCATGTTTGCAACCCTCAATCTCAAAGTCTGCTTGTTTCGGTTTTATGAAAGTAATCCTAGGCTGATCCTAACCCTACCCCTTTCTCAAAATGGCAGAATGTTGTTTCACTATGAATATTTTGAATGCGACAATTTGAGGAGGGTGACTAAAATACAAGATAGCCATGACTTGCACAAAAGTTTAACCCTTTCAACTCCAGCCATTTTTCAGCTAAAGATTTCCATTAACCTTACCTAGGTAGAGAAAAGATTCTGTCTGTAATATTGAGGATTCCTCTGTGACTTGCATAAAATAAGGCCTATCCTTACCCCCAAAAGTAAGAACATAAGGTCACTGGATGTCAGACCCTCGTTTGATGCCTTTCAGTGACATGGGTGTTAAATCATTGTGGTGCCAAGAGGCGACAGTGGCGATGAAAGGGTTAAAAATGTTGAATTTTACTTGCATTTTGGTAATTATTTTATAACTGTTTAAGCATGTTGAGATGGAATCTAATGTTTTGTCGCAGGAAATTGACATAGCAGTTCAGATCGCAAGCCATTGTAAAATTAATGGAAAACAACACTTTAGTAACCTCTGTAGATAAGGGACAGAAATGGATTACTGTCTGTATGTAATTTATTATTTTAAAAAGAACATGTTAAAAAATTGACTGGTTTTGGGAACAGAGATATTACAAGTCCTTTACATTTCTTTAATTTATCAGTAAAAGTTAGTGATTGCCAAGAACTGCGAGAACATTGGTAGAAACAACAACAAAAGCTCCAAATTTAACAGCTGATACAATTTTTCTCCATATTTCTCATCACTCAGCATTGATAGCATATGTTGTTGCTCTCCTCTCTGGAACAGATCAGACTCGGAGTACTGCCGGGAGAGTGTGTTCACGCTGACCACAGAGTTCAACAAGGGGGCGGTGCAGTGTGCCTGCAACGTGGACGGGTCACTCAACTTCAACTGCCAGTCTTTTGGCGGCCAGTGCCAGTGCAAGGAGAATGTCATCGGCAGAACTTGTTCCGCCTGCCGACCTGGCTACTATGGCTTCCCTGACTGCAAACGTGAGTGGGTTTTAGACAACAATCTGAATTTAATATGATAAATAGAACTTGGAGGATAGTGCCAGTGCAAGGAGAACGTCATCGGCAGAACTTGTTCCGCCTGCCGACCCGGCTACTGTGGCTTCCCTGACTGCAAACGTGAGTGGGTTTTAGAGAATGATCGGAATTTAATATCATAAATAGAACTTGGAAGACAGTGCCAGGAGAACGTCATCAGCAGAACTTGTTCCGCCTGCAGACTCAAATATTATGGCTTCCCTGACTACAAACATGAGTAGTTGTTAATAAAGATCTGAATGTTTGGTGAACATTATTTCTCACTTTATGCATTTTTTATTGTTAAGTGATGCCTTTGTTTTCTCTAGATCTTAACTCTTTTGTCAGCTGACATATTTTTATATTTTTTTATATTAAATGCTGCCTAGTTTCTGGTAAATATGTGGCTGAAAGTTCATTTTCCAAGCAATATTTCATAATCATGTTCTACATAATCGTGCTCTGTTTACTTTTTTTTAGTGGTGTATTTGTGTGTTTACCGTATTGTCCAAGATGGTTTTAGGTTAAAAATTTCATCACAAAAGTTTAGTTTTGCTTTTTTGTTGTAGTCGGCCTATATATGTTTGTTTACTCAAAATGTTGTGATTGCAACATTTATATCTAATGATTTCAACAGACTCCAATTTTAATTTCTGTTGTTTGTGTGATCTTTAGCTTGCGGCTGCGACTATGGTGTGTGCGAGCCAGTGACAGGGGAGTGCATCTGCCCTCCCAGAGTGGAAGGAGAGCGCTGTGACCGCTGTGAGCCTGAGGCCTATGGCTACGACAATCTGATTGGCTGCCAGGTAGAATACTAAAAAGAAAAGAAAGTTTTGATCGGTTGAGAAAAAGGTTTGGTTATGACAGGGCAATTTGATTTGTCAAGCAAAGTATTACAAGGAAACATTTGATTGGGTTACAGAAAGATGTGGCTTTAATTATGATGGAACATTTTGAAAGAAAGTTTTAGAAAGTTTTATTGCTTGCAAAGAATGGTCTGTTTGAAAACAATAATTTAAGTGCGTCATTCACAAAAAATATTGAAAGCTTTTTGAAAAAAGTGTCTGCAAAGACAAATAAAAAGTCTCATTGAGGAAAGGGCCTGAGCATTTTGAACCAGATTGATAAAAATAGTAGGCTGCATTAACGTAATTACTTCTTTCACCTGAGACACAGAATCCCAATTCTTGACTTTACCACTGCCACATTCTATTCAGATCTAGACTTCACAAGGAGATGAACATCTTTTTGCGTTTGTTTCTTTCTTTAATTTTTTCCTGATGTTGTTGATGTGGCCATTGCTGATTGTTGACTTTGATGATCAGTACTAAGGCTATGTGCACATTTACAAAAACTTCCATACGGAAACCCGTCCGCAATCCACACAAAAAAATCTGGAAGTAAGACATATGAAGTAGTGTGCACATTACACGCGGAAAACCATCTCATATCCCATCCACTTATTTCTTACTTTATTTGCGGATGGGTTTCCGTATGCAAATTTTCGTAAATGTGCACACAGCCCGAGTCTAATTGACGAGGAGATGTTTCTATCATGCATTTTGATCTGGGGGGGGGGGGGGTTCTGGATGGTGTTAGATTGTGAGCCATCAGTTTTATTACATCGTGGGTCTTTAAAGACAGTCTGCTTGTGATGCCTGTGTTTCCAGGAGTGCAAGTGTAACCCCCAGGGTGTGGTCGGGAGAGACCTGAACTGTGACCAGACCACCGGACAGTGCAAGTGAGTTTAACCGCTCTGTTGTTGGTGTGTTGTTTGAAACACCTGTAGTTTTCTCCTTCCCAGCCCAGAACTTTTTTTATATTTGTTTTTTTATAAATTCTGTTTCCTTCTTGATTTTTCCTATTGATTCTGAGCCAATCTGATTGTTTGTATGTGTATTCACTTTCTTTTCCTCTTTCTCTCTCTTCTGATTCTTTTTCTATGGTTACTCCCCTAAAGTGTGTACAATTACTTCTATGTAAAGAAGATGGTCACCACCACAGAAGAAGAAGAAACACGTAATGTTGGGAGATTCTGAATTCATCTTCTTTCTGATGAATTGCTTGCTTATACTATTAGAAAAGTAGGGATCCATAATCTTGAAAGATTGTGGATTAATCTACTTTCTGTTATTGTGTTCTGAATCGCATGTTTGGGCAATGCGTGTTGCACTTTCTCTGGTTCTTCTTCTTCTTCTTCCTACTACTGGACTGGGCCTCACGGCGTTTGAAGTCCAACTTGGTACGCGACTGACAGGCGGCGTGTGCTCTCAATGCCTAATTATTAAAAACTTTAATAATTTGGGATCCATTCTTTCTATCTTGTGAGAATATAAATTTTATACAGTTAGAACTAGAGCCTGTTGTCTTTTTTTCCCCTCCCTGTTTGCGTATGAGATGCATTGTTTCTTTGGTACACCGTGATAGTTGTTCAATATTTATTGTCCTACTGAAGTAAGAATCACATGTACTTTCAGATGTCTTGTCCATTTCTCAACTCTCTCTCTCTGCCCCCCATTTCCTGTTTCACACTTGACAACTTAAAGAGACAAATTTGTGCTGAAAGCCCTAGGATTTGCCCAAATGAGCACAGATGTATTGCAATAATTTTGATAGCAAGGCCCGGTTTTTGTTTTGTTGTTATGTCCGCATCTTTTAACTCATTCAAGTCGTTCTGGCCATATATGTCCAGAATTAATAGATAGCTGTCAATTTTATGCATTTGCTTCAAGGGAAGTAAATCTGTGTGCATACCATACCTTGGTCACTTCTAAACTCGCTTCACTCCCTTAGACCACAATTTTGCCCCTGACTTTGCTTTTGTAGTGGTTCGTTGTGGGGGAACCAATCGGTGTAAAGAGTTTTTCTATATAAAGTTTATATGTAAAAAGAAGTCTGGTCTACCACTTCTACCACTTCCCTATGTCTAAACCTGAGGTAAAAAACTGTAATCTTCTTTCATTTCTCCTTTTGTTTATGTATGTTTTGTTCGTGTGCATGGCTGGAGTGATTTGTGATAATTTTTGAATAATTCAAAATCGTTGTGACGCGAATTAGCTGACATTTTTATTTAAAAACAGAATCAAGTGCTTCAAAGACCCAGTGACGCTCCATGATTAAGTCCCTTGGGGTTTTTTTGGTAGCTGTGACCCACATACACATTTCCCCAACTTGAAATTGAGGCTGCTCTTTAAACTGATGTTTTGGTTTGAATTTGGGGCCATTTATATGGGAGTCAGACTTGGTCAAAAGAAGATTTCTTTCCAGTTATAAGAGGGAAAACATGTGAAACCCGTGATTTTGACACTTGATCTGTTGGATCTTTAATGACATTAATTATGTGGCTGAAATGAATTGTGCAATGTTGTCCAGCTGCCAGCCCAACGTGGGAGGGCGCAAGTGTGACACGTGTCTGCCTGGATACCACTCCTTCCCCTTCTGCCTGGCCTGTGACTGCGAGCCAGCAGGCACGGAGAAAGGCATCTGCGACCAGGAGACATCACGCTGCCTCTGCAAGGTCAGTGACTACAGTGCAGCAGAATCTTCATCGTGATGAAGTTCGTTGGCTGCCTAAGGCGAAGAAGAAGAAGAGATTATTGTCATCTCTCTGTTAGATTATTGTCGTCTCTCTGAGTGCTGACAACCCCTCGGGCTGCACGCACTGCTTCTGCTTGGGCATCATCATCATTATCATCATCATCAATGTTATTCTTACTGTGTTTGCAGAGCAACGTGCTGGGTTCGAGGTGTGACCAATGTCCAGACAAATGTGACCAATGTCATCATCATTATCACCATCATCATCATCATCATCATCATCATCATCATTATCATCATCAATGTTATTCTCACTGTGTTTGCAGAGCAACGTGCTGGGGTCGAGGTGTGACCAATGTCCAGACGGGTCGTTCCACCTGAGCGCTGACAACCCCTCGGGCTGTACACGCTGCTTCTGCTTCAACATCATCATCATCATCATCATTGTCATCATCATCATCAATGTGATTCTCACTGCATTTGCAGAGCAACGTGCTGGGGTCGAGGTGTGACCAATGTCCAGACTGAGTGCTGACAACCCCTCGGGCTGCACACGCTGCTTCTGCTTCAACATCATCATCATCATCATTGTCATCATCATCATCATTGTTATCATCAATGTTATTCTCACTGTGTTTGCAGAGCAACGTGCTGGGGTCGAGGTGTGACCAATGTCCAGACGGGTCGTTCCACCTGAGCGCTGACAACCCCTCGGGCTGCACACGCTGCTTCTGCTTCGGCACCACCACCAGGTGCACCAGCTCTGTGCTCACCTGGGACCTGGTACGTCGTTGTGTCCCTGTGTGGGAGCTCTTTCTGTACAAACAGTTTCTCCATCTTCTGGAAGTTCTGGACTGTGGCATAATGCATATTTAGTTTGTATTGGATTCCGGTAATAATCACCTGGGGCTTGAGACCTGAAATGGCTGACAACGCGTGTTTGTGTGGGACCGAAAGTTATGAATATTTAGTGATATAAAGCATCAATGCACCACAACACACAACATGATATGGTGGGATTCCGCTAATGCCCTTACTTTCTTTGACTGTCTTTCTTTTCTTCTTTCTCTCTGTTCTGTCATTGAATATTTTTGTTTCTGTATGCGATCTGTTTCCTGTCTTTTTCTTGTGGGGTCCTTTGAAATTGTGTCAAGGTTTGCTCCGTACCGGTTTCTGTTGCTGCTGCTGTTAATGTACTGGGAGTTTGGTAGTGGGAATTGTTCAAATCATGC
Organism: Phymorhynchus buccinoides; assembly: GCA_017654935.2. Taxonomy (NCBI): domain Eukaryota; kingdom Metazoa; phylum Mollusca; class Gastropoda; order Neogastropoda; family Raphitomidae; genus Phymorhynchus; species Phymorhynchus buccinoides. The sequence continues at coordinate 20,057 of JAGGCT020001250.1, forward strand.
AGAGCTGTGTACATTCCGCATGCTACATTTCACAAGTATATTTTTGTGGCAATATGCTTAATTGTTTGTTGTTGTTTTTTAATCAAGGAGTGATGTACGAAGAATTCTTGGCACTCCAAACATGAGATAGTTTAATTGTGATACAAAATCAACAAAATAACTGATGTGTAGTGGCGTATGTGTGACGTGATGCTATCAGAATATAATTCTTAAGACAAGGAGAAAAGTTAGTCACGGTAAAAAGAAGGGAGTGGGCAGCTTAATGCTCAAATGTATGTGTGTGTGAACAAAGTACTATACCGCTAAGAAATAAGGATTTTTTCTGAAAATTTGTTTACTAAGCCATTGATGAAGGTGTTAGCAAAATTATTTATGCATTCCGTGTGTGTACTTTGGCTTCGTCAAGTTGTTTCTGGTGGTTGTAACATCCAGACCTGTTTACCCCCTACACAAGTCTTGAGTAGTCTGGATAGCTGAAATGAGTAGCTTTGGTGTAAAATGTGTAGTTTTATTAATTAAACCATCAAACAATGTTCACAGAAAATGAGTAATTAGAGCATTATTTTCAATTTTGAAGAGTAGTAGAGGTCCAAATTGAGTAGAATGCTACTCGAAAAGAGTAGAGTAAACAGGTCTGTAACATCGTTTGATTTCCTCCATCGTTGGTATCGCAGGTGGACACGATGGACGAGTGGAAGATCACCAACGCCAAGGACGGCTTTGTCATCAAGGCGGGCGGCACCATCGCTGTCAAGGCCAGGGGCGACATTGTCGACTCCAACGAGGCCATGTTCTGGGTCGCTCCCCCCGAGTACCTGGGCAACAAGGTCAGTGCTTAGGAGGAAAGTTGATGAAGTGAAATCAGATCTTCACTCCAAAGATCAAACTGTCAAAAAAAAGTTGATGAAGTGAAATCTTCACTCCAAAGATCAAAAAAAAAGTTGATGAAGTGAAATCTTCACTCCAAAGATCAAACTGTCCAAAAAAAGTTGATGAAGTGAAATCTTCACTCCAAAGATCAAACTGTCCAAAAAAAGTTGATGAAGTGAAATCTTCACTCCAAAGATCAAACTGTCCCAAAAAAGTTGATGAAGTGAAATCTTCACTCCAAAGATCAAACTGTCCAAAAAGAGTTGATGAAGTGAAATCTTCACTCCAAAGATCAAACTGTCCAAAAAAAGTTGATGAAGTGAAATCTTCACTCCAAAGATCAAACTGTCCCAAAAAGTTGATGAAGTGAAATCTTCACTCCAAAGATCAAACTGTCCAAAAAAAGTTGATGAAGTGAAATCTTCACTCCAAAGATCAAACTGTCCAACAAAAGTTGATGAAGTGAAATCTTCACTCCAAAGATCAAACTGTCCAAACAAATAAGATCAAACTGTCCAAACAAATCTTTAGTGGTTTTTTTCATTATGTGCTGTTTCTTTAACAGACAGCAATGCTGAATTGGAGCCACAAGAGAAGCTATTGGCCACTGCAACTAGGGTTATTAAGGCTCTTGACAGTGAGAGTGAATCCCTTGTTGGTCAGCACTGAAAAGGGTTGCGAAAGGTAGCCATTTAGTGACCTCAAATAGGGTTATTGGCGAGAGTTGTTCCCTTGTTTGGTCAGTACTCAAGCATCTACTAAGGGCATTCACTCTAGCAAAACATGGTTGCAGTGGCCAATAGGGTTCCTCAGAGACGTTTAACTCTTTTAGCGCCATGTATTTTTTTACGATCTTGGTTGTTCGTTGCATCTCAACCGACAAGAGGGGGTAACTTTTTTTGTTTTTTTGTTAGTGTGCATGTATTGCTTTTGCAGAAAAATCACTAACATAAGCTCTAAAACTAGACAAACACATGGCAGGGTACCAGGCAGTGAATGTCTTTGCATTTGGTGGGAGTGTAGAGATGAACTGGTGCTTGAAGAGTTAAGAAAACAGTGGACTTAGCCGCCAAGACTTTATTGAAGATTTATATTCAGCATGACCCAGAAACACGGAAGAAGAAGAAGCAGCATACAAGCACAAGTCTTTCAAGGGATTATATTTGATGCACAGAGCATAAGACAAAATCAGCAGCAATCAAAAGTGCGGCAGCAAACACCCTCGCTGGCAGACATTTGACTTGTCACAACTTTGATGATGGCACATTCAAGGGCAGTAAATTAAACAGCATGGGTGCAACTTTTCCTGGTATACAAGGATTTCCTGTTTTTGAATTTTACCAGAAAAGGAACTTCCCTTGTCAAACAAGATCTTTGTGTGTCTACTGTATTTTTCATACACTTTAAAATAAGCATTTATATAAATTGTGGAAAAAGCAAACTAAGATACCGTCATAAATAAATGTTTTGCTTCAGCTGCAGGGGGACATTACTCCTATACCCCGGCCTTTCAGGTTTTTGTTTGTGGCTTAAGCCACAAACCTATAACTCACTCGGTCGGTCGGTCCAAAATTGTCGCACATTTTGACAAAATTGTCGCACTTCAAATCGAGGCTACACTTCAAATTGAGGCCGCTCTTTAAAATGATGTATTTTAAAAGCGTACAAAATAATAAACATACGTAATACAGACACTACAACAGACACGACGAGTATGCGGTGCTTCTTCTGATGAGTATAAGTAGGATACATAGTTTTAAATGTTTTCCAAAAGATATAAAAAGTTACGAAATGGTGCAGAGATAACATTCTGGTTTACAGATTATAATTATTGAAAAGCCAGGTGAGGTGACTCATGATTGGAGTGGTAAAAATAGACTGCGTGCCACAAACTATTGCGAATTCGCGCTTGTTTAATTTTGTGTGGTTGCACCCATGAAACAATAAAAAGGCCTTGCTGGACAACATCCAAAGCTGGACCAACTACAACCTCAACACTCTGCTTAGCCTGGCAGAGGACTGTGTGACCGGTGGTGGATATTTATCTTCTTGTGTATTATGGGTATTAAGTACTTTATAGTCACAGAGGCATCTCTGTGAAATTCGGGTTGCTCCCAACTGGAGGCGCGCCACCCAATTTTTATTTATTTTTTAATTATTTTTTAGCATGCGATTTTTGTGTGACTGATGAGGAAGGAAAGGAAGGGTGGGGTACATTTTGACCAAATGACATCTTTTTTGTTGCCACTGGGTTTAACGTGTGCTAAGTGCATGGGCACACAGGACCTCGGTTTATCGTCTCATCCGAAAGACTCCACGTTCAGACCGTATGGCCTAGTGCAAAGTGAGAGGAAAAATCCCCTGTACCCAGGTTCGAACTCGGGTTTACTTGACACGAGGCGAACGCGCTACCACTGTGCCACTCTACACCAGCATGACACCTTGACAACCTCGGTAGTCAGGGAACACTGATCGTAATGGTGATGATGATTTGCGGTCTGTTCTTCCCACAGGTGTACTCGTATGGTGCCCAGCTGATTTTCACTGTCCTCTTCACTCTCCCTCAAGAGGAGGATTCGGAAGCAATCGTCCGACCAGACCTCATTCTTGTGGTGAGTTATCACACCCTTGTGACATCTGTTTTTGTTGTTTTCTTCCTTCTTCTTCTTCTTCGGCGTTCCCAGGCCATATGGCCATAATGGGTGAGGTATGTATGTGTCCGGTTTTTCAGTTTTCACTGGTCTCCCCGCTGCGTACACCCGAAACATTCCGATTTCGGGGGAGCTCAAAGGAGAAAAATTATTTGGAAGAGTTTTTTTGAAAAAAGGCAGGAGATTGGGCCAATAAGTCAGAAAGATAGTAGAAGATAGAAAGCAAAGGGAAAAGGCAGAGTCAAAGAGAGTGGCAGATTAGAGGAAGTTACAAGCACAGAACTTCCAGAAGGTGGGGGAACTATTTTTACGAAAGACCCCCCGGTATCCCCACGGGGAGGTGGTTTTCTTCCTATTTTCACACTGGTATAATGGAAATGGAAAAGAATCGGTTTGGTATCAATAACAACTTTCTGAAGCACGAAACTTGTTTTTTTGTTTTGCTGTCCCATCTTCTGGGCTGTACAGTGGCGTTGCTCCCACGCTGCTCGTTCCGAATCCCAATTCGCAGCTACACCCGGGTTTGTTCAAGTCGCAGAAACCAAGACCAGCAGTCCAAGGGGAGAGAATTTATGTTAGGCCGTCAGGAGGCAACCAACCGAGGAGACACTGCACTTCTGCTGAGTCACTTCGGTGGAGTTCAGTGGAGCCTGTTCAGGACACCACCTACTAAGCCCCCTACTGACGACACTATTCTCTTAGTCGCGGAGCCAGCGTGAGTGAGGTCCTCCTCCAAGGGCGCCACCACGACCGTCCACCGACAGCTCCCCAGAACACACTGATCCCAATGACTTTGACCCGAACGCACCAAGGCATAGACTGGATTGGAAACCGAAACTGAGGTCACCATGAGAGCAGGGCATGCAAAGCCACAGAATTTGAGACATGAAGCACGAAACTTGATTAGTGTCAATGTTGGTTGGTTTTTAAAAAAAAATGTATGTTTAATTTTTTTTTATTGAATTCTCATTTTAGGGATGTATGCAAGTTTAGGTTGTACAGTCTTTAAAAACTTGTACATTATGGTGTTTGTGTTGTGTTGATATTGGAAATTGTCTTTGAGTTTGAGTTTTGTAACCTGGATCCGACGAGTAAAGCGGAAGGGCTGGCATTTCCAGCACTGTCTAGACTTGTGGGCCTATAGTGTACAATGATGGAGGTGACATGTTATATGTTCTCTATTTACTTTCATGTTTACAGCTTCTTGAGCGTTGGTAAGATACGTTGATATGTGTTTTTGTAATACTTGGTCAAACTTTATGTGGTGACCATAGCTGTCGATGGGACTATTAATGACACTCAGACCTGCTTACCCATATAGTGATTTCACCATATTTTGTACACATATTTGTCAGAAATATGATCAATATGGTACATGGGGGGGGGGGAATATGGTGAAAACAAAATGACTGTCATTTCTGTA
>JAGGCT020001251.1:0-50000 GCA_017654935.2 Phymorhynchus buccinoides
ACAGGGTGCGGATGCAAGATTTTTATTTTTTTTATTTTTTTTAAATTATAAAACATCCTCACTAGGTTTTATTCTATGTTTACTTTCCTTTCCATTAGGCTACTTCTATCTCCTCAGCTTTCTAATTTCTTGTCTTCTTACTACCCCCCAAAGTGCAGCAGAATCTTTAGCCTGATGAAGTTGGCTGCCTGAGGCGAAAAAGAAGAAACAGGCTCCTGCTGGCACAAGTTGGCAAACTGCAGTGATAGCCACACAAATATTCACATGCAACACACTTGCAGACACACATATGTACACACAGTGCAAACAAATATGCACACACATGCGCGCACACACACACACATATGCACACGCACAGGCACATATTCTTAACTATGGAGATCATATGCCAGGCTTTCAATTTATTTTTCTTCCTTTTCTTTTTAGTACTTCGTGCTCACCTTGGCTTAAGCCTGTCAGACCAATTGACAAAAATTGTGTGACTTGTGAAATGGTACTGATTTAAATGGCACTAACGTTGAGGTGTAGGTGATTGTTGTGCTGTTGCAGGTCAACCAGGGTATGGCTCAGACCGAGCAGCTGCAGGAGTCCGTGGATATTCTGGCCACAGACGCTGCCGACATTGAATCCCTGGCGCGTGAACAGGCCGTCAGTGCTGAAAGTGAGGGTTACTGGGGTCTTTTCGGATGCCTTGGTCTTTTTGTTTTGTTTTTCCTGTCTTTTTCTTTCTTTAAATGCTTTTGAGCGTGAAGTTTATATTTTTATGAACAACCTGTTTATGTTACATCACCATCGTTAGGCAAAGATCTTTTAGCTGTGCTTGAAATCTTTTATTTGTGTCTCTGTCAGTGGGAAATTGTCCTTAGTGTATAATTTCTTGACCAAGGTCAGATATGTATGATTGCTTGTGGGCTTGTTTTCTTTCTCAAACATTGTAAAGCAGATTGTAGATGACTGACTGTGACTTTTTCTCTTAGACACTGACTTTACAGCAGATCCCCTAACATTATTTGTGTCTGTTTCTCATTTACTAAGACTGTTGTGGTTTGTCATCGAGACATTGTGACTGTCGCTTGTCTCTCGGTCTTTGGTAAACAGACTAATTAAGATATGTGTGGCTCTGTTGCACAGATACCACGACTATGTGTCTTTTCGCCAAGAGACGCTGTGATTGTTGCTTGGACTGGTAAACAGATCCTCTAACATTATGTGTGTGTGTTTGTCAGACGCTGTGCAGTATGTGAAGCAGATCCTGAAGCAGATCCTGGCCAGCATCAAGGTGACCAACATCCAGCGCTACATCGGGGAGGCTGAGCGGAGTCTGGAGGAGATCAGGTCACACAACTTCACCCAGGAGGACAACGACACTGCTCTGGAGTTGGGCATGGCCAGAGACTGTGAGTGCATGTTTTTTTTAAGAAACGTTTTGGGAAAAAATCATGTACCTAAATGACAATTCACGTAAGACAACCTCATTATTTTTTTGTTTTTATTTATTCTAATAAAATCCTTCACAGATGAGATTGGCAATTTGGCAAACAGAAAAGAGACAAATGGAGACCAACACACCGATGAATAGACAAAAAGAAAAGACAAAAATATTAAATTTTATACATGTTATCACATTTACAAGAAAAATGTATTAGTATGACATAGACCTGTTTGCAGAATTAAAAAAAAACACTAACATTTTTGTTGAATTTCGGCTATTGCATAGGTGTCAACCCAATTTTCCTTTTTTCAAAACTTTCTTTATTGAAAAAAAATGTCCCCTTATTTCAAGCCTGAAAACCGTATAGATTTCAGAGCACACAAAACCATGAAAAAGTTGCTGTGAATACATTATATTCAAACATCGTTTTCATGCAGTTTTGTTATATATATATTGAAAAATGGGCAGGGGAGCGTACCTTCCTTTCTTAAAGGACAGGTTTTCCCATTCTTTCAAGTGTCTCCCACTCCCAACTCATGCCTTTTTGGCCACAGGGGGGTTTGAGAACTGGAAGAATTAGCGTCCACCATTTTCGATTCAAACAACGCTCACACGGGAGTTCTGAAGAAACCACGCATGTGCAGATTACCAGCACAAATCGAACAAATCGCTCTCTGCGCATGACTGATCATCTAGCCTACTGCTTTCGTTTTCCTGTTCGGCTACTTGGCGTCCGCGTTTTGTCGTCTGCTATCACAAAATTCTATCACTTTGCGGTTTGTTTCTGATTTCCGATCTGCCTGTATAAATCAGTTTTGCCCGTATTGAAACTTATACGGCCATACAGACCCAAAATCATGGTTTTTCTGTACAGCAATACGGGAAAATCGTATAGGTTGACACCTATGTTATTGATAAATGAGTCCATGTAATTGTAGCCGATTTCAGCTTGGGTGCTGACTGACACTGCATCTTCCCCCCAGTGATCCTGCAGATAGACGTGCTGGGGCAGCAGGTGGAGGCCCAGCTGAACCGGTCCCTGGACACGGAGGAGGACCTCAACACCATCCTGGAGCGCCTGCTGGACCTGGGGGAGAACACGGAGACCTCCACCGCCCTCAAGGCCCTCGACAACCTGCGCCGCCTCCGGGCACAGAACCTGGAGGTCATTGAGGTCGGTGCAGTAATAGAACGTCTTTAGCCCTTTCACCGCCAATGTCGCATTTTAGCACCACAATGGTTTAACACCCATGTCACTAAAAGGCATCAAATCGGGGCCTGTAATCCAAAGACCCTATTTTCTTAATTTTGGGAGGTAAGGATAGGCCTAATGTTATACATGTCGCAGAGGAATTTGCAATATTGCAGATATTTAATTTTCTCTAAGTTTAATGGTATTTTTTTTACTGAAAAATAGCTGGCGGCAAAAGGATTAACTCTTCGAGCGCCATATATTTTTGACATTCTTGGTTGGCCGTTGCATCTCAACCGACAAGAGGGAAGTATCTGGGGGGTTTCGAGTGCGTATGTGTTGCTTTAACACAAAAAACGGTGACACAAGCTCTAAAAATAAACTAGAACGTTAAGACGCTAGATCACCAGCCGCGCGGCAGAGTGTTCGGGGCCATGACCTTCATTTTTTAACTTGGCCTAAATATATTTTGTACCTTTCCGCATGCAAAATTTGAGCGTTCTAGGTCCCTCCGTTATCGTGCCAGGTGTTCAGCAGCATGTTCGCCAAGTGGTGTTGCTCCCACATCGCTCATTCTGAGTTCTTACTCGTAGCCACACCCCGGTTTTGAAACCTCTCCATTCGTATTATGAATCCCTCCCTGGTGTAATCTTAATCAAAATTGGAGGTCTACTTTCATGACATTAACTCTGTTAGTTTTGAACTCTGTTCGTGTGTGTGTGTGTTGTTAGTTTTGAACTCTGTTCCTCCCCATGGGAATACTGAGAGGTCTTTCTTAAAATAGCTCCCCTAACTCCTGGAAGTTCTGTGCTTGTAACTTCCTCTAATCTGCCACTCTGTTTTTACTCTGCCTTTTTCTTTTGCTTTCTATCATCTACTATCTTTCTGACTTATTGGCCCATTCTCCTGCCTTTATTAAAAAAACAATTCCAAATAATTTTTCCCCTTTGAGCTCCTCCGAAATTGGAATGTGTCGGCTGTACGCAGCGGGGAGACCAGTGAAAACTGAAAACCGGACACATACGTACCTTGCCTTTATGGTTATATGGCCTGAGAATGCAGAAGAAGAAGAACTCTGTTCATGGTGTGTGTGTGCGTGTGCGTGCATGCGTGCGTGTGCGTGTGTGTCTGTTTGTGTATGTGTGTGTGTGTGTGTTGTACCCAACTTTAACTGTAGTGTCATGGCACAGAATGGCTCTCACCCTAGGTGTATCTGAATGACCATGATGTTGATGTTCCTCAGGGACTGACGGAGATCATTGAAGTGCTGACCATGGACACTAAGACCCTGCTGGACGAAGGGCAACAACTGCTGGTGGATGCCGAGGAAGCCTTGAACCTCACCACTGTGGCCTTTGAAGTGAGTTCCTGGCAATATCTGTATGTATGTAGTGCTGTGAAATAAAAAGTACCATATTTGTTTTACCATTAGGCGCTTGTGTGTATAAGACGAATAGGGCAATTGTAAGAAATATCTGAATTTGTTTTTTAGAAAAAGGCGACCTCGTTTATAAGGCGATACACACCTCTCAAAAGAAAGTCAAACTTCGAAGCCCGTAAATGCTTGCCGACCGCCATTATTGCTGTCATAAACAAGACTTGGTTCCCCTTTCAAACAATCAAAATTCCGTTTGTGATACTTTCTGTTCGTTATGTTTGGAATTTTCTTGGCAAAAACTGATAGAATGATGCCATTTTAAGCTCTACAACGATGCTTTTTTTACATCCAATGAAGGGTTATGGCATCTGTTGGATGGTATCTCAGACAATATTAAGGATTTTGAAGCATGAGTATTTGTCGTATCAGCGACTGATTGCCACTTTCTAGACTCACAGTAGACTGCACTGAGCTCAGCAATCTTGCCTCTCTTCTCACGATTTTGTTCACTAAGGCGCCCTCGTTTATTAGACGCAAAATTGGAGAACAAAATATCGCCTTATAACCCGAATATTACGGTGAATAATGTGGTGAAATAAAAGCAGGTAATGTATGTAAAAGCCGCCCCACACTATCCAGCCTTTCTAGTTGGAAGAAAATTCAGTTGTGAACTCTATTCAACTACTTGTAGCCGTGCGCCGTCCTCACTATCAGCAAGCATTGACCTTTGGTTGGCATCATAGTGCATTGACAACAGTATCATAGTGCATTGATAAAAACATTAGATGTTAAAACTAGTATAAAAAGAAAAAAATAGAAATCAATTTGGGGAACTTGCATGAGAAAGAATGGAATAGGAACGTTTTCAGCATTCGTATCATTTGGTTAGAATTTCTTTCTTTTCATTGTGATAAAGAGATCTAGTATCATTCGAAAAAATAAAGAAATGACCACTGAAGGACAGGGTACACAAAAGAAAAACCCGCTGAACTAGTATCATTCACCTAGACTTCTTAAAAGTCAATGGGACAAAAAAAGAAGACAGAAGATATGAAAATTAAGGAGCATGACAACAAGAAAAGTTTGGGTATGATAAAGAATATTTATTTTGCAGTCTGAACTGTTCCATATTTTTCAGTCTTTAAAGTGATACAGTATATTTTTTACCAGACCGAAACCCCTGCGCTTTAACTCTCTTGTGCGGTGAATGGTCGGGAACGTTAAAACAAAATTCGGATCGGAAGCGTCTAGAACGTTCGGGAACGTACGGATTCAATGTGGCCGGTTTGGGCGCTTCCATTTTGTTTCTATCATATGGTAGTCACGTGAGCACTTCAGCCTCGCTTTCGCTATAGATTACACTTCCGTCCTGTTGCTTGCAATGGCTTCTAGGCCGATTAGTTTGAAAGATATGAATTTTTGAAAATTAGTACTTCGGCATTTTTGCGATTTTTCCAATATGGATGACGAACAGTTATGGCGTCCATTGACTGAGGAAAGCGATCAATAGTCGTATGAAAGATCGCGAAGTGATGAGTAAGGAGTGTATTCTGACCTATTTCGGCAGCGAGCTTGTTTTTGTTCGATCGATGCGAATTTTTGAAGTCGTGTTACTGACATCGGCATTTTCCCGACTTTTACATCATGGATGATGAGTCGTTATTGCATCCACTGAGTAATGACAGCGATGAAAATTCCTTTTTTTGTGAAAGATAGGAATTATAAGATCGTGAAGTGAAAGGGTAAGTGAATGATTTTGATCTACATTTCCATTTCAGTCGTCTTAGGCTTCAACAGTCTGCAAAAGTAGGCAGTGAATGACTAGTGAATGCAGTTTGCGAACACACTTTGGCATTTTGATTTTTTTTTGTGGAGCCATGCATCCCCATAACATCTTGAAATTCATTTTGCAAATCAGACAGACATCTCGGCAACACATTCAAAGCAAAAAAAACACAAAATCTGGTAGGGTATATTTTATTTTATTATTTTTCTGACGCTACCCCCCCCTTTTGTACGGAGTGACGTCCCTTGGGCTAGGATTTCAGAGGTGATAGAGAGCGTCAGGCACAAGAGGGTTAAAATGTGACCAATAAAATAGTAAAAAAATGATAAAAACAAAATCTAAATTTTGTGTCAAAATTTGAGGGGTGCGCCTGACACTAATGTGTGCATTAGAGTCCTACAAATGTGGTAATTTCTTGTGATTATGGCCTGATGAAATACTTTTTAAAAAATACTTAAATTATTCCTGACTATCTTGGCTCTATTTTTTCCCCATAATATCTCATCAGTTCACTATCTACCCTATCTTTGCTGAACTTATTTTCGTTCTTTTTTCGTACTACCCCCTAAAGTGCAGCAGAATCTTCAATGTGATGAAGTTGGCTGCCTAAGGCGAAGAAGAAAATGATAGTGATTATATTTACTGTGAGTCAGGACCTGAGGATGACGTTCATGATTTCGGTCCAAACAAATTGCGCACCATACAAAAACATATCACCAGTTAAATCGATATGGAACTGAAGAGTATGTTCATATGAAATTGAACAAAGGGTGAATACTCTCTTTCTAATTAACTCCCCTCCACCAAAGTTGATTACGATACCAATCACCTAGCAGTGCGTGGGTCAGAACCAAAGTGAGACAAACAAAGCATATGGCTTTGTCATGGTCTTGTTTTTCAGGACCTGGGTCGTGACTCCTCCCGCATGGAGCAGGCCCTGCTGGAGCTGCTGGAGGATGTGGACGAGCTGAACATAGGCCTGAGGAGGGTGGAGCCCATGGTCAACCAGTCCACCACACACGCCGAAGGTCTGCAGCAACAGGCCATCGAGCTGGACAAGTGAGCGTCGCTTTGTAACTTTGTCTCTCTGTGTGTCTTTTTCCCTCTGCGTTACTCTTCACGTAACTGGCCCCTTGTAGCAGTACCTCATCGTGTGCAGCAGTGTTTGTCTCCCCTGGTCCAGCTGTGCAGAGAATCGATAATGCTTACCAAATGGCTGTAATTGTTTTAACTGTTTGCTGATTTTATCTACCCTGGCCCAGCTGTGCAGAGACCTGACTGTTTAAAAAAAATTGCTACAGGTTTTGAACTGTTTGCTGCATTTGAAAGTGTTTGGAAAGGATAGCAAAGTTTCTTGGAATTCGAACAATGTATTGTTAAAAAAATTGCTTTTTAAATAGAGCATCAAATAGAGCATCAAATAGAACAGTTTTTTCTTTATGTAATCAATTTTAGAGCTTTCTTTTTCATCTAGATTTGCTACAAAAATCGATAGAATTGCTATTATTATAATTGTCTAGTCCACAATCCATTCAAACACGATTTGACATTCATCTTGAAGTCATTCTTTGTTTGTGTTATCGCGCACATGTGTGTGTGATGTGTGAGCACACATGTGCATGCTTACATGCGTGCATATCTGTCTGTGTGTGTGTGCAGTCTGTACAACAACACGCGTGACCTGTCTGCCAACGCGGTGACGGCCGGCCAGGCCTATCAGAACATTGTGCGCTTCATCACCGCCGCCCTTAACAACTCCATGGAGGCTGTGGTGGACGCCGACCGTGCCCTTAACGAGGTCAGGGGTCAAAGGGTGCTGGGCTATGGGTCAAGGGTCAAGGGGTGCTTGAGTCTAGGTCATTGAAGCTAGTCAACTTTTCAGTTTGTTTTGAGATGCTTTCTTTCAGACTGTTCAGTACTAGAGTGGAAAGATTTGGTTTGTTTGACGTTAAAAACAAATTGAAACGGGAAAAATCCTAGGTAGGCAGGAGGCAGGATGATCTTGGGAAAGAAAGAATGAAAAAAAAGGAGAGAGAGAAGAAGGAAAGGATGCACACTAACAAGAAATGCAAGAACATGTGTAACAACTGGAATCAGTTACACGAACAATCCGCTTTGTGAAAATCTTAGAATTATTGCTAATAGTATACAGACAAACAAACAACCATAAACTGGCCACGCACAGCAAGGAAGAAGAACCATATGTTTTAAAATGTAACTAAATGTGAAAAGATTCAAATTCTAAGGATACTAATCATCGTTTAAAAAAAGGTAATTATGATAATTTAACTGCTTTCGATCTTACAAGCTCCATTTCACAATAGGATCCATTTTTCTTGTGTTTTTGTCTCCTCAGATTTTATCCTTTGTATGCTTCTGTATTTTGCCGCTGTAAACTCTTAAAACATGTGGAGAGGTCTTTGCTCACTCTCTTTGTCAATCCTGCAGACAAACGGCAATGGCGAGACTGCGACAAAATCGTTGAAGAGAAGTATGGAACTGAGTGTTGCAGCAGAGCAAGTCCACAATGAGACCAGTAATGGTAAGAGCCCCATTACTTTCTACTTTCCACGCTTTATATTATGCGAGGTGGTTTTGAAGTGATTACCGGTACTCAATGGTGTTTCCTTCCTCTGGCTTTGATAAGGTGTACAATCCATAAAGTGTGCACTGTGTGTATGTTTAATTGACTCTTCTATGATGGTAACGGTGTGTGTGTGTGCGTGCGCGAGTGAGTGTGTGTGTATATGTATATGTGCGTGCCTGCGTGGGTGGGGGTGGTGTGTGTATGTGTATGCCTATTAGCATGTGTGTGAGCGATTATTTGTTTTGTTGTTGAATTTCTTGCTTTTTAATTTTGTTGTTGTTAAGCGCATAGAGCTCCACATTTGGTGGAGGAGTGCGCTATATAAATGATTCACTATTATTATTATTATTATTTAAAAGCATTCTGATCGCTTCTCTGCCTTTTGGCTAAGACAGTGATTCAGGAACATAAATTTTTGTTTATGCCCTGGTTGGTTTGTTCAGCCCGTCGTACATGGCGAAAGCCGATACACGACGTTAAACTGAACTTCCATCCTATTATTATTATTATTCTATGAATTATCTTTCTGTCGATGATTTGGAGACTGTTCGACTGTGAAGAGGGGAAGTATTGTTGTGTTGTCTATGTTGTTTGAAAAACATTTTTGTTGAAATATTACATGTTTTGTTTTGTCTCGTCAATAAAAAAACCCACGTCACTCTGCACCTGTGTATTTGTTTGTGTGGTGCTTTGTCTTGAGTCACTGACTACAACATAAGATTGTCACATCAAATTATCACTGTGCTTATCTTAGTTTGTCACGAATACTAAAAACAAGCCTGTCCCTAATGCTTTCTTCATTTTTGATCTTTGCGGAGAAAGTAGACAAAGTCTTCATTAGACTTTGGTATTTTAACCCTCTTGCATTCGAATTTGTTACAGACAAAACTTCTTCTAGTGTTCAGATTCTTTCCTACATTTTCGGGAAAATCTGTCTTCTGAAGCACACAGAGCGCGATATAGTTATTATCACATCATTGCAAGTAAGAAGCTTCTTCATAGTGTGTGTATAACAAGCCAGAACTTAGTGCGTGATGAAAATGCTATCAGACGGGGTCTTAGAGTGGGGGCAAGCTACGGGCGGTTTTGGGCGGCTTGAATACAGAGACAACTTCCGGATGGGCGGTTTGGGGCGGAATAAATGCAAAAGGGTTAAAGGGAACATTGTTCCAGGATGCGTACAGTAAAATGTTCTGTGAACTGAAGATATGAATTCAATCAAAGTACCTTAATTTTCGGACTATAAGGCGATATTTTTGTCTCCTATTTCGACCTATGTGCCTAATAAACGAGGGGCACCCTATTAGTGAACAAAATCGTGAGAAGAGAGGCAACGATTGCCATACTCACAGTCTACTGTGAGTTACAACATCGAAAGTGGTAACGAGTCGCCGATAACGAATACTCACGTTAAAATGCTTCGAAATCCCTTTTATCATCCGAAATACCGTCCAACAGATCCATAACCCTTCATTGGATGTAAAAAGCATCGTTGTAGAGCTTAAAATGCCATAATTCTACCAGTTTTCGCGAAGAAAAGTCCAAACACAACAACCGGAAGTCGCAAAAACGGAAGTTTGATTATTTGAGAAGGGAGCCAACTCTCGTTTATGACAACAATAATGGCGGTCGGTAAGCGTTTACTGGACGTGTACTGGCTTCAAACTTCGACTTTCTTTTGCCTTATAAACGAAGGCGCCTTTTATTTTATTTTTTTCAGATTTTTCTTGAAAATTGCCCTATTCGCCTTATGCGCAGCAGCGCCTAATGATCTAAAAAATACAGTAATGTATCTTTTCCCTGTCTCTCAGGGGTGGCTGACGCTCTGAGTGACGCGAAGGATGCAGTGGACGAGATAGAGAGAGCCAAGATGAACACCGTCACTGATCTGAATGACATCCGCTCTCAGATGGGAGAACTGGAGGGAAGTGAGTGTCAGGAAAACCTTTTTCTTTCTGCTTAAAGTGAGATTCTTGTGTACTCTAGTATGATTTGCATACTCATGTGACTTCTTTGTATATCAGTCTCTGTTTTTCTCTGTCTCTCTCTCTCTCTCTCTCTCTCTCTCTCTCTCTCTCTCTCTCTCTCTCTCTCTCTCTCTCTCTCTCTCTCTCTCTCTCTCTCTCTCTCTCTCTCTCTCTCTCTCTCTCTCTCTCTCTCTCTCTCTCTCTCTCTCTCTCTCACTATCACATAAACACACTCATACATGCACGCACAAATACATGCAGGCAAGCACAAATACATGCAGGCATGCACATAAACACAATCCATACCTTTGCCATTTACATTATTAATAGACACACACCAGGCATGTATTTAAACACAATCCATACCTTTGCCATTTACATTAATACACACACACACACACACACACACACACACACACACACACACACACACACACACACACACACACACACTCACACACACACTCACACACTCATGCACACACTCACACACACACACACACACACACATACTCTCTCTGTGTCTCTCTCTCATGCACACACACAGACACATACGCCTTATTCTTAAAATCGATTAAGATAGACAAAAGTGCAGACATTAGCTTGGATCATTTGTTACTGATGTTTGTATGAAGGACCACTATTTGTGTACACGTGTGTACACATGTGTGTGCATGTTTGCTTGTCTGTCTTTATGCACATGTTGTTTACTTGTGCGTTCACAGAATCCAGCCTAGCGAGGGGACAGAACGTGGTGGACCGGGCGCTGGCCACCCTTGACCAGACCAACAGCACGGACGAGAGGGTCAGCGGCATCACCGCTCTCCTGCCCGAAGACCAGAAAAAGCTGGAGAGCATTGGGCCTGACCGCACCTCCGCTAACCTGAACATCAAGAACACCGACTCCAACTGTAGGTCACTCTCTGTAATGTGTTGCTGTAATAGGGTGCAGTGATGTCCTGAGGCCTCGGTCACAGGTCATTGACCTATTAACATAATGTCCTGTTGTGTTCTCCTCTGTCAAGACAAATGTCTGATTAAGTTTTTAATACTGGCACGCTTTGTCTTATTGATTTCTGCAAGAGCGAGGACATTGTCCTATTGATTTAGCTCGTCTCGGGACAGTTTGTCCTATCACTTTACGATCCTCGGTACATCTCTGAGGGTGTTTGGTGTTTGTCTGGAAGGAAAGCAGTGTGCGCCAATCGTGGGTTTCAGGAATATGGACCCCCAACTGTTTAGTAGCTTTCTGTGCAATCGTTGTTTGTTTTACATTGTTGTTGTTGTTGTTTCATCAATGTTACATGCTCCAGATCTTTTTTTATGTTTTCAGGTTTTGTACATTGTTAAGATTCATGGATTTGTGGTTTGTTATACGTGGTCGAACTTTACGCAGTGACAGTCCTGAGATAACCATAGCTGTTGTCGGGACTATAATAGACTAACTACATGCTCCAGATGATTTTTTGTAGACTGATTTTTGTATAATATTCACACAAAGCACACAAACGCATACCTGCACATCCACATAGCCATTTTCTTTGACATGTG
Organism: Phymorhynchus buccinoides; assembly: GCA_017654935.2. Lineage (NCBI taxonomy): Eukaryota > Metazoa > Mollusca > Gastropoda > Neogastropoda > Raphitomidae > Phymorhynchus > Phymorhynchus buccinoides. The sequence continues at coordinate 11,894 of JAGGCT020001251.1, forward strand.
TAAAATAAGTGCTATCCATACATTTTTAAAGTACGAACATAAGGTCCCTGGAGAGCAGACCCTGGTTTGATGCGCTTTAGTGACATGGGTCACTAAATCAATGTGGTGCCAAAAGGTCGAGTTGGCTGTGAGAGGGTTAATCAAGTCAGTAGTCGGTTACTTCTCTTAGTATAGTACACATGAACAGTTAAATTGGTGCATTTCCATTGCAAAGAAAATAACCATCATATGGTGTTAAAGATACACTTGTCTTTGATCACTGTGTGTCAAGTCCAGTCAAGTCAAAATGATCTTTTTTGAGGGTTAACCCTTTCACCGCCAATGTTGCATTTCAGCACCACAGTGATTTAATACTTATGTCACTAAAAGGCATCAAATTGGGGTCTATTATCCAAAGACCCTATTGTCTTAGTTTTGGGAAGTAAGTGTAGACTTTATTTTATATATGTCACAGAAGAATCCCCAATACTGCAGATGGATTTTGTTCTCTACCCAGGTACATTTAATGGGATGTTTGTGCTGAAATATGGCTGGCGGTGAAAGGGTTGAAGAGTAAGTTGACAAAATAACTTGTGTACATGCGTGTGTATGTGTGCATGTGTACGTGCATGCGTACATGCGTGTGCTTGTGTGTGTGTTCAGTGGAGACAATCCGCAGCAGTCAGGAGGACATCAGGGACATGCTGGAGCCCCTGCAGGTGAATGCCACCCGTCTGATCGACGTGGGCGAGAAACTGGACATCAACGTGCAGGCCCTGAGGGAGAAGATTGAGCTGGCCCGCGAACAGGCCAACAGGGTGAGCAAGCACACAGACACACTTATCAATGCATAGGGCATCAACGTGCAGGCCCTGAGGGAGAAGATTGAGCTGGCCCGCGAACAGGCCAACAGGGTGAGCAAGCACACAGACACACTTATCAATGCATAGGGCATCAACGTGCAGGCCCTGAGGGAGAAGATTGAGCTGGCCCGCCAACAGGCCAACAGGGTGTCATGCACACAGACACACTTATAAATGCATAGGGCATCTTCTTCTTCTTCTGCGTTCCCAGGGTCCGTTTTCCAGTTTTCACTGGTACAGCCGACACATTCTGATTTTGGAGGAGCTCAAAGGAGAAAAACATATTTGGAAGGTTTTTTTTTTAAAAGGCAGGAGAATGGGCCAAAAAGGCAGAAAGATAGTAGATGACACTAAGCAAAGGAAAAAGGCAGAGTCAAAGAGAGTGGCAGATTAGAGGAGGTTACAAGCACAGAACTTCCAGAAGGTGAAGGAACTATTTGTATGTAAGACCCCCCGGTATCCCCAGAGGACATCAACGTGCAGGCCCTCTGGGACAAGATTGAGCTGTTGTCCACGAACAGGCCAACAGGGTGAACAAGCACACAGACATATTCATAAACAGATGATGTTTTCACGTTGTCGCATGTATGCACAACGGACACTGCACAACACACACACTCACATACACACAGATGAATTGTACAGCTCAAGGAGAAAAGCTGGAGATCAATGTGCAGATCCAGAGACCAGATTTATTTGGCTTGTGAGCAGGTTGAGCAAACAGACACACTTATAAATTCTTGCATATGCGAGAGGACCTACCCCACATGTCCGAAAGGCCGCAGAGGACGTTATACCTTATTTCGTCTAGGACCTACGGAGCTCGGGTCAAGTTGAATCAGGAACTCGATAAATACACACACAACACAGGCTATCATGCATGCTTGTCCTTGATCATGCACTCACAGCCCCCTTACACATCCAAACGCTCATATGCATTTAGACATACACATGCGCTTGTGCACTTGCCAGAGAGAAAAGATTGTAGTCTATGGACAGGCCAACTGAGTGAGTAGGCAAATACATCTCTTGCAGGAGAGCATCGTAAGTTATTTCTGTCCTGTTTATTTTGAACAGACCTGGTTTGGCCTGAAATTTCTCTGAAACTATTGTTGGCAGTGTCAGTGATTTCTAATTCGCTGTGTGTTTGAACAGATTCGGGTAGGCCTGAAATTCCATGTGAACTCTGTGTTTTTGCTGTGTCAGTGATCTCTGATTTGTTGCGTGGTTTCACCAGATTCGGGTGGGCCTAACATTCCATGTGAACTCTGTGTTTTTGCTGTGTCAGTGATCTCTGATTTGCTGCGTGGTTTCATCAGATAAGATGGGGGGCCTGAAATTCCATGTAATTTGTGTTTTTGCTGTGTCAGTGATCTCTGATTTGCTGCATAGTTTCACCAGATCCGGGTGGGCCTGAAATTCCATGTAAACTGTATTTCTGCTGTGTCAGTGATCTCTGATTTGCTGCGTAGTTTCACCAGATCCGGGTGGGCCTGAAATTCCATGTAAACTATTTTTGCTGTGTCAGTGATCTCTGATTTGCTGCATAGTTTCACCAGATCCGGGTGGGCCTGAAATTCCATGTAAACTGTATTTCTGCTGTGTCAGTGATCTCTGATTTGCTGCATAGTTTCACCAGATCCGGGTGGGCCTGAAATTCCATGTAAACTGTATTTTTGCTGTGTCAATGATCTCTGATTTGCTGTGTGGTTTCACCAGATCCGGGTGGGCCTGAAATTCCATGTAAACTGTATTTCTGCTGTGTCAATGATCTCTGATTTGCTATGTGGTTTCACCAGATCCGGGTGGGCCTGAAATTCCATGTAAACTGTATTTCTGCTGTGTCAATGATCTCTGATTTGCTGCATGGTTTCACCAGATCCGGGTGGGCCTGAAGTTCCTGGGCAACACCACGGTGACGGCCAGGAACCCTCCCAAGCTGGAGCAGACCGGCTCCTACAGCCGCCTGTCCATGTACTTCAAGACCACCGAGACCAACGCCCTGCTGGCCTACATTGGAACACCACAGAGGTCCGAAAACCTGGAGGTCAGTCAGCTATGTGCAATTTTGGATGTGTTTGTTTTAAATATAGTTTATGCCATTGCATTATGTTTGCTGGAGAGAGGTGAGGGGAAACAGGACTGCAGAGGTGTGACAACTTGTAGGTTGTTCAGCTGTGTGAGGTTTGCCATGTGGGGATGATTTTGTGTTGCTCAGGCCATCGCATGTCAGGGTTCCCAGGCACCTTTTAAAGTCCTTGTGAATTGGTTTTGGGTCAACAGGCATTTTAAGTGCTTTATTTCAGCAAGTAGATCCTTTTAATTCATGAAGAGGTCCTTTTAATTTTTGAAACGTACTGTTAAGTCCTGTTTTATCAAGAAAAAAGTGATAAAGAAACTGACTAACATCTAAAAAAATTCTCAAAAAAACTGGCAGTATACAAAGTTGTCGGTGTCACAGATCGGAGCTGACAATTCATTACAAGCTGTGCGAGTCTTTCCGCACCAAGACGTAGTGATTCATTCCATGCATATTGGAATTGTGTTCTTGGTCAACAATTGGCATTCAGGCATTCTTTCTATCGTGAACATGTCAGTAGGACGATTGCTGATGAATGGTGTCCAATGTTCTGTGCACAGAACGACTACCTTTCCCTGGAGCTGACACAGGGTCGCGTGGTGTTCAAGTACAACCTGGGCTCCGGGGCATAATAAAACTCAATACCACCCAGTACAGTTCCACATTGCAGTAGGAAGATTGCTGATGAATGGTGTCCAATGTTCTGTGCACAGAACGACTACCTTTCCCTGGAGCTGACGCAGGGTCGCGTGGTGTTCAAGTACAACCTGGCCTCCGGGGCATAATAAAACTCAATACCACCCAGTACAGTTCCACATTGCAGTAGGAAGATTGCTGATGAATGGTGTCCAGTGTTCTGTGCACAGAGCAACTACCTTTCCCTGGAGCTGACGCAGGGTCGCGTGGTGTTCAAGTACAACCTGGGCTCACTCCTCAGGGGCATAATAAAACTCAGTACCACACCTTCACGCAATGCTTTGCAGTAGGACGATTGCTGATGAATGGTGTCCAATGTTCTGTGCACAGAACGACTACCTTTCCCTGGAGCTGACGCAGGGTCGCATGGTGTTCAAGTACAACCTGGGCTCAGGGGCATAATAAAACTCAATACCACCCAGTACAGTTCCACATTGCAGTAGGAAGATTGCTGATGAATGGTGTCCAATGTTCTGTGCACAGAGCGACTACCTTTCCCTGGAGCTGACGCAGGGTCGCGTGGTGTTCAAGTACAACCTGGGCTCACTCCTCAGGGGCATAATAAAACTCAGTACCACAGCTTCACGCAATGCTTTGCAGTAGGAAAATTGCTGATGAATGGTGTCCAATGTTCTGTGCACAGAACGACTACCTTTCCCTGGAGCTGACGCAGGGTTGCATGGTGTTCAAGTACAACCTGGGCTCACTCCTCAGGGGCATAATAAAACTCAGTACCACACCTTCACGCAATGCTTTGCAGTAGGACGATTGCTGATGAATGTTGTGTGCACAGAACGACTACCTTTCCCTGGAGCTGACACAGGGTCGCGTGGTGTTCAAGTACAACCTGGGCTCAGGGGCGGCCTTCATCGCCAGCAACATCCTGGTCAACGACGGGCAGTGGCACCAGGCCGTGGCCGAACGGTCAGTTTTCCATCCATCCTCGGTCACCCCACCCACATTGCCTACCTCCTTTCTTTGCCTGTCCCTCATACATTCACCCAACTCTACACTCCTTTGCGCCACATGGCCGAAAAGCCGCAAAACCCTATTTATCCTCTACACTCCCACCAAATGCAAAGACATTCACTGCCAAGCACCCTGTCATGTGTTTGTTTTTTTAGAGCTTTTGTTACTGTTTCTGCCGTTAAAGCAATGCACACGCATTTGGAAAAAAAAGTTACTTCCATCTTGTCGGTAGAGATGTAACGGACAACCAAGAACATAAAACAAAAATACATGGCGCTAAAAGAAGAGTTAATGTGTGCGTGTGTGCAGGATCGGCAAGTCAGGGACACTGACGGTGCGCACGGAGAAGAAGGAGGACGATGTGACTCAGGGCAACTCCCCCTCCACCTACACCGTGCTGGAGCTGAACCCAGGCACCACCAAGTTCTTCCTGGGAGGGGTGCCCAACGACACCACGGTACACTCCTTTCCTTTTGCTTTGTATTAAGTTTAAGGCAGTTCCATCTCCACCAAGTTCTTCCTGGGAGGGGTGCCCAAAGACACCACGGTACACTTCTTTCCTTTTGCTTTGTATTAAGTTTAAGGCAGTTCCATCTCCACCAAGTTCTTCCTGGGAGGGGTGCCCAAAGACACCACGGTACACTTCTTTCCTTTTGCTTTGTATCAAGTTTAAGGCAGTTCCATCTCCACCAAGTTCTTCCTGGGAGGGGTGCCCAACGACACCACGGTACACTCCTTTCCTTTTGCTTTGTATCAAGTTTAAGGCAGTTCCATCTCCACCAAGTTCTTCCTGGGTGGGGTGACCAACGACACCACGGTACACTCCTTTCCTTTTGCTTTGTATTAAGTTGAACTCATTCGCATCGCAACGATTTTGAATTATTAAAAAAACCTCACAAATCACTCCAGCCATACACACAAACAAAACATACATAAACAAAAGGAGAAATGAAGGAAGATTACGTGTTTTTACTTCAGGTTTAGACATAGGGAAGTGGTAGATCAGACTTTTTTTATATATAAACATTAGACATTATATAGAAAAACTCTCTACACCAATTGGTTTCCCCATAACAAACCACTACAAAAGAAAAGTTAGAGGCAAAATTGTGGTCTAAGGGAGCGAAGCGGGTTTAGAAGTGACCAAGGTATTGTGTGCACACAGACTTACTTCCCTTGAAGCAAATGCATCAAATTGACAGTTTTCTATTAGTTCCGGACATATATGGCCGGAACGACTTGAATGAGTTGAGGTAATTCCATCTCCACCAAGTTCTTCCTGGGAGGGGTGCCCAATGACACCATGGTACACTCCTTTCCTTTTGCTTTGTATTAAGTTTAAGGCTGCTTCTTGTTCTTCTACGTTCCCAGGTCAAAAAGCCACAATGGGCAAAGTACGTATGTGTCCGTTTTCACTGGTCTCCCCGCTGCGTACAGCCGACACATTCCGATTTCGGAGGAGCTCAAAGGAGAAAAGTTATTTTGAAGATTGTTTTGGGGAAAAAAGGCAGGAGAATGGACCAATAAGTCAGAAAGATAAGTAGATGACATTAAGCAAAGGAAAAAGGCAGAGTCAAAGAGAGTGGCAGATTAGAGGAAGTTACAAGCACAGAACTTGCAGAAGGTGGGGGAACTATTTTTACAAAAGACCCCCCAGTATTCCCACGGGGAGAGACTCATGGAGGGGGTGGGGTCATTCAGCTCCCCCGTATGGAGGCACGAGGCATCCACCCACTGCCCCAGGGTTCATATCAATATTTATTTGTTTTTACAAGCAAACAGAATTCCATTTGGACTTAGACTCCACCTTTCTTTTATTCTAAGTATTGCATGAAGACTTTAACTCTTCTAGCACCATGGGCGACTACATTCACCCAGTACATCACTCTACATACACTCCCACCAAAGACAAAGACAATCACTGCCAAGTACCATGCCATGTGTTTGTCTATGTTTTAGAGCTGATGTCAATGATTTTTCTGTTAAAGCTCCTCTGGTCAGTTGACAAGACAACAGACAACCAAGAACAGTTGACAAGACAACAGACAACCAAGAACAGTTGACAAGACAACAGACAACCAAGAACAGTTGACAAGACAACAGACAACCAAGAACAGTTGACAAGACAACAGACAACCAAGAACAGTTGACAAGACAACAGACAACCAAGAACAGTTGACAAGACAACAGACAACCAAGAACAGTTGACAAGACAACAGACAACCAAGAACAGTTGACAAGACAACAGACAACCAAGAACATAAAAGATTAAATGGCGCTAGAAGAGTTAAAGAAAGGCTGATGCTTTCAGCACTGCCTAATTTTATGAGCTAAAGGCTCAATGGCAAAGATGCTGTGTCACTTGCTAATCATGGTTTTTTTTAGGATGAGGATGCGTTAGGATGTGTTATTGGTGTGTTTGGTTCTTTTCCTGGTGACAGTCCTGATATCATTTTAGTTGTTGACGGGACTACAGTGAAACCTCCCTTATAAGACCTTCAAAAATCTGAGGTCTTATAAGGGAGGGGTCTTATAAGGGAGGTAATTTTAATACTTACAGAGAAGGGCAGTGTCTCAGGAAAGTAGGTCTTATACGGGAGGGAGTCTTATAAGGGAGGTTCCACTGTACAAGCAACAGCCAAATACAAGTGAATAAGGTATTGATTTTGCACTGTGTTCAGACAACAAGTGCCGTGACTCGCCAGCCGTTCATCGGGTCGATGGAGGATGTCAAGTTTGACGACACCCACGTTGGCCTGTGGAACTTTGAGGACGCTGAGAACAACCTGGTGGGAGAGCTGGCACGGTGAGCTTCTTCTTCTTCGATCGCTCAGACAGTTTCCTGTCAATTATGAGCGCAGATGCATCATGCTGCCGTTATACGCCTAAATAAGACATTATTAGGCCCAGCATGTCCGACTTCGGCTGGAGGAAATCTTTTTGAAAGTGTTTCGTGAAAAAAGGCAGGAGAATGGACCGGGAAAGGCAGAAAGATAGTAGATGACAGCGAGCAGAAGGAAAAGGCAGAGTCAAAGAGTGACAGTTTAGAGGAAGTTACAAGCACAGAACTTGTACACTAATATTGATGTTGTGCTGTTTATTTCCATGCTTGTGGCAGCCAATACTATGTAACTGAAAATGTTGGAGTGCCTTGTATAAGCTCTAAGCTTGTTGTGCTCTACTTATTTAAATTATGTGTTGCTGTATGTGCTTTATTCGAATAAATCTTGTTTAAACCAAGCACAGAACTTCCAGAAGGTGGGGGAACTATTTATACCAAGACCCCCCGGTATCCCCACGGGGTGGTTACAGCTAATAGGTCAAATTATTTTGCGTCCACTCAAAGCCACAATGTTTATCTGTCTTTACTATATGGCTCGAGAACTATGTACCCAAAATTGTTTGAGGATTAGGAACATTTTAGAGGATTTATTTATGATTGCTGAAAGATGATTTGTTTCTGGTGGCAGAGTTTTCGCTTTCAACAAAATCATAATGTATGTGCGCATACAGTAGTGCACTTGATTTCCAGCAACAGAATATGTTTCCAGTCTATAGGAGTGGGATGAAGAAGATCACAACAAAATTGAAAGCAAAGATTTCCTTTCTTAAATTGATTTTTTTTTTTTTAAATCACTCATTAGAGTTAAATCAAATTAGCTTGTTTCCAACAACACGTTCTCCATTTCCCCTTTCTCTTATCAAAGACACTAATTAGCTTTTCTTTGTAAAAAAGACAGGGCATTTGGCTCACACGTTGAAGCCACATTTCATTGGCATCCATTCCTACGTACACTCACCCTTTAGCATGCTGGTTCAGGGGGTAGTGGCAGGTTCAGCATGACAATCAAACACCTACCACTCACCCTTTAGCATGCTGGTTCAGCGGGTAGTGGCAGGTTCAGCATGACAATCAAACACCTACCACTCATCCTTTAGCATGCTGGCAGGGTTGACATCTGGCTTCACTCACACTATTACTATTACCGTCGGTAGCGTCAGCGGTCACGCTGCGATCAGTCTTTGCGTAGCCTAAAGCGTCTGTGCCCTTAACCCCCCCGGCAGGGACGTGATGAAGGAGATCGTCACGAGCGGCATGCGCTTCAACGGCATGGGCTACGCGGTGCTGAGCCGCAACACGCTGGGCCTGCGCCCCAACAAGACGGACATCCTTCTGCAGTTCCAGACCTTCTCCGAGGCAGGGCTCCTGGTGTACATGAGCGACGAGAAGCGTGACTTCCTGTCCATCGAGCTGCGGGACGGGCGGGTGGTGTTCCAGTACGACCTGGGCGGGGGCCCTGTCAGCTTGGAGGGGCAGGGCAGGCTGAACGACGGGGAGTGGCACTCCATCTCCATCAGTCGATCGAGGCAGAGAGGGCTGCTGCGCGTGGATAATGAGATCGGTGGGTTTTGTGCTTACTGTGTGTCTGTGTCGTTAGCTGAATGAACATTGTCGTTATATGTTGTTGTTGTTGGCTCAAAGACTCCAGGGATCATCCCAACAACTGAAACACTTGAACACTATGTTACAAATGCACCAGCCAGGGATGAGAACATTACGTGTGTGACCGTTTTTGATTACCCTGCCACATGGGCAGCCACACTCCGACTTCGGAGGAGTCATTATATAAAATTAAGACGAAACGCATTGTCGCTATGCAGTGGAACCTCCCTTATAAGACCTTCAAAAATCATCCAAAACGAGGTCTTATAAGGGAGGGGTCTTCTTATAAGGGAGGTAATGTTAATACTTACAAAGAAGGGCAATGTCTCAGAGAAGCAGGTCTTATGTGGGAGGGAGTCTTATAAGGGAGGTTCCACTGTAATGGCTGTCTGTGTTGTTAGCTGAACATTGTCATTGTATAAAATTAAGACGAAATAAATGCATTGTCGCTATATAACATATAGAATTACCCCCCCCCCCCCCTCACTGTCTGCCCCATGTCTACTACAGGGTTGTGTGCTGTCATTGATGATGTCATAGCCCTGGGATGATGTTTTCTGGTTTAGACAAATCAGGAAATATGTATCTATCTCTAAACCAATTTCTTGGATTGAGTTTAACAGGTCTATTGATAATTTCTCACTTTTCCTCTGGCAGTGAAGGGGTTAAAACAAGATGAGCACATTGTTGTCATTATAATTATAATGTAAAGATTTCAAACAAAATGAACACAGTGTCATATAATGTGTAGAATTTTAAAAGTGGTTGCGGGCGTAGCTTCTGTAGTTGGCAGAAACTAGTTCTTGTATAAAATTCCTAAATTTACGTTAGACGACCTCTCACGCCAGCGAAGCGAAATGAGCTGGCTGAGCACTGATGCAGTAGATAAATGTTTCCCTGCAGTATGGAGTAGATGCATTTTATTCAATGGATCAGTGACTGTTGCTGAATAAAAGCTGGTGCTTGCTGTTGCAGTGGGTGACAGCAGCTCTCCAGGCTCCCTGTCTGAACTGTCCACCACAGCTGACATCTTCATCGGAGGATACAACCAGATCTTCGTGCCTGTGGGGTGAGCTTTCTCTTTCTGTTATAATACATCTATATGATATTATATTACTATATTATATATAGCGCAAATCTTAGTGCTGCAATGAAAGCGCTTACGTGGCCTTTGGGGAGGGGCCCTTATAAGAACTGTCCACTACAGCTGACATCTTCATCGGAGGATACAACCAGATCTTCGTGCCTGTGGGGTGAACTTTCTATTTCTGTTATAATATAGCTATATTATGTATAGCGCAAATCTTAGTGCTGCAATGAAAGGGCTTACGTGGCCTTTGGGGAGGCTCCCTTATAAGAACTGTCCACTACAGCTGACATCTTCATCGGAGGATACAACCAGATCTTCGTGCCTGTGGGGTGAGCTTTCTCTTTCTGTTATAATACATCTATATGATATTATATTACTATATTATATATAGCGCAAATCTTAGTGCTGCAATGAAAGCGCTTACGTGGCCTTTGGGGAGGGTCCCTTATAAGAACTGTCCACTACAGCTGACATCTTCATCGGAGGATACAACCAGATCTTCGTGCCTGTGGGGTGAACTTTCTATTTCTGTTATAATATAGCTATATTATGTATAGCGCAAATCTTAGTGCTGCAATGAAAGGGCTTACGTGGCCTTTGGGGAGGGGCCCTTATAAGAACTGTCCACTACAGCTGACATCTTCATCGGAGGATACAACCAGATCTTCGTGCCTGTGGGGTGAGCTTTCTATTTCTGTTATAATATAGCTATATTATGTATAGCGCAAATCTTAGTGCTGCAATGAAAGCGCTTACGTGGCCTTTGGGGAGGGACTCTTATAAAAACTGTCCACTACAGCTAACATTTTCATCGGAGGATACATCCAGATCTTCGTGACTGTGGGGTAGCTTTCTCCCTTTTGTTAGTATCTTTATAGCGCAAATCTTATTGCTGCAGCCAGAGGCATTAGTTGGCCTTTGGGGACCTTCATAAGAACTGTCCACCACCGCAGACACTTTCATCGGAGGATATGACCAGATTCTGGTGCCCTTGGGGTGAGCTTTCTTTATCCATATTATGTACAGCGCAAATCTTAATGCTGCAGCCGAAGAGATTAATACGTCGGGTGAGAGCCAGAGGGTACTGTTTCAAAAGGGGATAAAGAAGTGTGATAGTACCTTCTGGCTTTCACCCGATTAATTTATAATTGGCCTTTGGGGACCTTTGCCAACACCAGTCTTCAAGTTCTTTAGACTGAGAAGTGGGGATGTACCCTGGGCAAGATATATTTTACTGTAAACAAGTTTTAGCCAGCTCTCCAGGAATAGCAGCTGCATCCTCTGCAATCTGGAAGTCACGGTTGGAAATGACAGACTGGTATACGTACAAATGCGCAATTGTTATTTGTTAGAAGTACCATATTTTTCTGACTAGCGCACCTAGTTAGAAGTACCATATTTTTTATAATCTATTTTACACAGATTTTGTTACTGAAATATTTTATTATTATATTATTATAAGGTGCAGGGGTCACTGTCTTGGGGAAAAAAGTATTCTCTTATAGTCTGAGAAATATGGTACGTCGGACTAAACCTTGGAACCCTGAGCCATAGACTTTATTGGACAAAATTATGCTATTGATGATGATGGTCTCCTTGTGGACAAAACAAAAGATTGGTTATGTTGTCAGTTGTCACATTTGACTTTTTGTTTGTTTTGGTTGACTGGTTGTTTTGTTTCTTTGTGTGTATGACGGTGTGCCTGTGTGTGTGCGAGCATGTTATGATGGTGTTGTTTTAACAAAAGAAAGTGTATGTTAAAAGGTGTTTAAGACTATCAAAAACGGCATTCACGAAAATCTACAGACATAAACAAAAGAAGAGATTTGCTGTGCACTGTTTGTTTATCTGAACTATTTCTTTTTCAGCAATGTGGGCAGCTACGGGTTTGATGGGTGTATACGCAACATGCAGTTTGGCACCATAGCCTGGGACCTGAACGACAACCAGAAAGCCAAGGGGGTTGTACGAGGATGTCCAGCCAAGGTACAGGATCACTGGAACAGTGTAGCCTTTTACAGTGATGTTTTCATGGCCTTTTCATCTTTATGTGTACCGTATTTTACGGACTTCAAGGCGCTTCTAATTATAAGGCGCACCCCCTGAATTGAGCCAAAAGTGAATTTAAACATACACAAATGGTATTTTAAGGCGCATGCAAAATGATCGAACAAAAGCTAAAAAATAGATTGAAAACATGAGGTCGCCTCAAACAAAGGGCGGTATTTTGCTTAGTTCTGTCAAAACAATCTTCAGAACGACAGAAGTTAGACTCGCGCCGCTATCCGGATATCCATATGATGAAGCACTTTTACGCATCTTCTGCGTCAGAGAGCCCAGAAAAGTCGGAACGGAAAAACACGGAGTAGATTTCTACAATGAGTTTTGCTCCAGTAGCTTGATTGACATACTTGTCCGCCATGATTGTTATTATCTTTAGCTGTTGAAACTGAGGCTGCAATGTCATATCCTGCTTCAACACCACCACCACCACCACCCCCTTTTACTGTGTGAATGTGTCGTCTGCTTCGGTGGCTTCATTCACGATTTTGGCCTGATAATCGATGTCGATAGGTACGATAATTATATGAATGGAATTCACAACTTTGATCAGATTTCAGTCATACACTAGGCACAACGCATTTTAAGGCACAGGGGTCTCAGTTTAGGAAAAAAAAAGTATGGCCTTGTAGTCCGTAAAATATGGTACTTGTCTAGATGAGTGTGACTGAAATATGGAAGAATATAAAGATCAATAGTTTTCTTTTATATTTTAGTTCTTTAACAACAACAAAATAGTGATTCTTTTTGTGGTAATTGTTTTCATCTAATTTGGGCTGCCTGCCTTAATCTGCTAACGTTTTATTTATTTAAATATTTTTTTAAATCTGTATATCTGCTCATTGTGTTTCGTGAGTTTAAGTAACCTATGGACCCTGTGTGATAATTTTTTGTCTGAACTGACAGGGGATGAAAACTTAAAAAGACCACTGGTATGTAATGAATGTATGATGGATTATTAATTTTGATGGTGGTGGTGGTGTGTGTGTTGGTGGGGGTTGGTTTGTGTGTGTGTGTGTATGTATCTTATTTGAGCTCATTTGTGTTCATTTGTTGTACAGGTATCTCGTATAGCGACGTACAGAAGGGCTCGGCCAGACAGCTTCATCGGTGTGGACCTGCCTCAGGGAATCGGCACGACCTTTGACATGACCTTCAAGATGAGGACCAACCAGACCAAGGCCATGATCGTCTATGTGGCTGATGAGACACAGGTAAGGACAATGGATGTCATTTATTCGTCTTTAAATTAACTCATTCAAGTCGTTCCGGCCATATATGTCAGGAATTAATAGATAACTGTCAATTTTATGCATTTGCTTTAAGGGAAATAAATCTGTGTGCACACCATACCTTGGTCACTTCTAAACTCGCTTCACTCCCTTAGACCACAATTTTGCCTCTGACTTTGCTTTTGTAGTGGGTCGTTGTGGGGGAACCAATCGGTGTAGAGAGTTTTTCTATATAAATTCTATATATTATAAAGTCTGATCTACCACTTCCCTATGTCTAAACCTGAAGTGAAAACCTGTAATCTTTCATTTCTCCTTTTGTTTATGTATGTTTTGTTTGTGTGCATGGCTGGAGTGATTTGTGAGTTTTTTTAATAATTCAAAATCGTTGCGACGCGAATGAGTTAAGAAACAACAACATAGAATTGTGTGGGCATGAGCATAATAGACACCTATGACCAGTTCCTTATTCCCATGCACACACATAAGGGCACTCGGAACTAAAGATGAATCAGAAGAATAACCAGTATATTAGATTATGTGGTGCTGATCAGTTTAGTGCCCATCTTGTGTGTCGGTGATTATGAAGGTGTTGTGTACTCAAGTGTGAGTTCATTTTGTTCACTTATGTTAAGATGAGTTAAGATATTGGTCAGATTTTGTGTAGTTGTGTGCATTCGAGTTTGTGAAATGGTTGAGGGAGAAGATGTTCAGTGTGTGAATCCTGGCAAGGTGGTTTTCTGTGGAGTTAATCAATTTTGTGCACATTTTGTGTGTGTTTGGTATGGTAGTGTATGTGTGTGTATGTTTGTGTGTAACTGCATGGATATGCATTCATATGTGTATGTTCATAATGTATATGTAGTACATGTAGTAATAGAATAGGGCTAGAAGTGGGCCTCGTGGCCCTTTTATGCCCTTTCTCATTTGTGCCATTTTAATACATGTTTCACGATGATTGTGCTAAACTAAGCTAATCTTAATTAATTTATAAAAAGAATTAATGGACTTTCGTTTTTATTCATCAAAAGAATTGAAAGCTCTTATCATTTATTAGGATCTTGGTCCAGAAGATTTTTTAAAGTGTTAATATTTGGTGCCTTTTTTATGTTGGTTGGTAAGTTATTCCATTGTTGAACAATCCTGTTAGAGAAGAAAAATGTACGCAATTTATGTATGTGTGGGCTCACCTGTGTGTATACTGTGTGCAGGAGAGTACATTCAGCGTGGGCATCCGTGACGGAAAGATTGTGCTGAAGAGCAACCAGGACGGAGGCTCCGTGGAGCTGATCAGTCGCGTCAACACCTATAACGACAGCAACTGGCACTTCATCTCAATCATGAAGGATGGCCTTGTGTCAGTACTTAGCTGTCTCTGTGTGTCTGTCTCTGTGTGTCTGTCTCTCTGAGACGCGCTCTCTCTCTCTCTTTGGTCTTGTTTCTTTCTTTTTTGATGGTGTTTGTGTGTTTACCAGTACCGTATTTTTGTAACTATGAGGCACACCTTATTATAAGGTGCAACACCCCCCCCTCCCCCCTCTATTGTATGCACAAAACTCAGATTTTGTTATTATATTTCTTTACTATATCAATCATATTATAAGGCGCAGGGGTCTTAATCTGGGGGAAAAGTATCGTCTTGTAGTCTGACAAATACGATATATCACGACTGTATGTCACAGGGTGTTTGCATAACTTATTTGCATTATGTATTTCTCTTTAAAATAAAGCCCTTACATTAGCATCACTTAATAATCTTTTTGCATCTTAGAATAACATGAAATTGCACAGATGTGTTGCCTTGCTATGTTTATATTCAGCTGTCCTTAATGCTGCTCCAATCATTCAAGTGCACCAACAGAACAAAAAATACTGTTAATTTTTCTGTTTGCGATTAACCTTCAGTTGTGCGGACCATCAGGCTCATTCCTTCATGGCCCCAGTTTTGACAGTTGGGACAAATTACATAACCTCTCACCATGTTCTTTTTTATGAACGAAAGCTTGCATAAAGTGCAACCCATATTGTTATATTTATGGAAGCGCTGTGGCCGAGTAGGTTTACTTGTTATCTAGATTGCAGTTGAAGGTTCAAATTCCGTTTTGATCTACTGTGTTGTGTCCTTGGAAAACATTTTCTCCCATTCACTCACTCCACCCAGGTGTAGATGCGTACATTCCTGGCTTGGGTTGGAGAAGGTGGAAGGAGAGTGTTGGACACTATCTTCTAACACCTAGACGCATTGAATAAGCAATTAATTTACCAGTACTGACCCTATGCCCAACAAGGCTGTGGGACCTTTACCTTTATCTTACCATTCCATTTTCTTTCCGCACAGCTACGAGATGAACATAGACGACTACGAGATGCTGCAGACGATGGCGGAGACAGGCACAGCCTCCCTGGACACCTCCACACCCCTGTACTTTGGCGGTGTGCCCCCGGAGTATAGCATAGCTGACGGAGCCACCTCCTCCAAGAACACCTTTGTGGGCTGCATCGGAGACATCACTATTAACAAGGAGTGAGTTGGTGGTGTGTTTGGTTGTGGTGGGGTGTGTGTGTATGGTATGTGTGTTGCTGCCCTCTTGTGGAAAGCATTGTACATTTCACCTCCTAGAACACCTTTGTAGGCTGCATCGGAGACATCACTGTTAACAAGAAGTGAGTTGGTGG
This sequence comes from Phymorhynchus buccinoides, assembly GCA_017654935.2. NCBI lineage: Eukaryota > Metazoa > Mollusca > Gastropoda > Neogastropoda > Raphitomidae > Phymorhynchus > Phymorhynchus buccinoides. The sequence goes on from JAGGCT020001251.1 coordinate 27,984, forward strand.
TGGTGTTTGTGTGTGTGCGTGTGCGAAGTGTATGAAGTTAAGTCAAAATGGTCTTATTAAGTCAAAATGGTCTTATTAAGTCAAAATGGTCTTATTAAGTCAAAATGATCTTATTAAGTCAAAATGGTCTTATTAAGTCAAAATGATCTTTAATAAGAATAAAGACATATTTGTTTTGTTTACATTCTGTCCTCATGACAACAACAAAAACAGAACCAAAAACGAGAACAAGCAAGCTAACAGAAAAATGCAAAAAGACCAAGACGCATAAAGAAATTATGAGAGTGTGTGTGTGCATATTTGTGTGTGAGTGCATGTATGTGTATGCATGCATGTGCATGTGCTACTGTCATCTTGTTGTGAAAAGTATTGGACATTTCACAGCTTGTTCATAACAAATTGGTCATACTGACATGGGAGTTTACTTACAACCTCGTTTTGTTTTTTTGTGGTACGTGTCAGGTTTGTGAATTTGGTGAGCATCCCGGAGTCGAAGCGACTGGGCGTACAGCTGGTGGAGTGCCCTCTATACACAGACGACGGAGAAGTCGTAGAGCCAGAGGTCACCACCAAGCCTGTGGACAAGGGAGGTCAGTTTGCCAGTATGACGTTTGAATTGTGCCAAGTCATCGTCAATAAATCCTCACTCATTGCCTTCAAACAAACAAAAAAGACACACACACACACAAAAAAAAACCACCCCCAAACAAACCAAAAAGAATGAAAGAAAAACCCATGTTAGGGGAAAAGATTAAACATTGATGAAACTGGTCTTTTCTTCTTTTCCTGCGTTCCCAGGTCACATGGCCATAATGGGTCAGGTACGTATGCGTCTGGTTTTCAGTTATATGATGCATTCCGATTTTGGAGGAGTACTGGACTATAAAGAAAGCCCTTCATGTTGCTGAAGTGGCATTGTTTATATTATGGGTTTATCCTTTCTTGAAACTAGGGTTTAGCCTCTCTTGCAGCTATAGAATTCTCCCTTGCATAGGAAGTGATGTAGACTATTGTTGGGTGGAATAAACCTTTCTTTTGAACGCAGAAAAAATCACTTCAAAAGGCTAGTTTCTAACTTGGGTATGTACTTCTAAGGAGCTTTTTTTTTAATCAAGCAAACCTTGAAACCTTGGCAACAGTACAATTTAAACTTATGACATTCAGACAGCAAAAATAGTGCTCTTTTAAGACGGCCATCTGTTCATTGGTGAACTGTGTCTATAAAAGTACAGTGAAAATTGCTTAACTCAAAATTGAAATTTTGAGAGCCAGTATTTTGAGATCAAAAGACTTTTTAACATAAGGATTATTAACCCATTCACCGCCATTGTCGCATTTATGCACCACAGTGGTTTAACACCTATGTCACTAAAAGGCATCGAATCAGGGCTTGTTGTTTGAAGACCGTTTTCTTGATTTTAGAAGCTAAGGATATCCTAATGTTATACATGTCACAGAGGAATTCACAAATATTGCAGATAAAAAAAATGTCTACCCAGTTAAGTTTAATGGTATTTTGTGGCTGAAAAATGGCTGGCGGCGAAAGGGTTAAAGTGGGACAACAAAATTACTGAGTTACCCAGTATTTTTGAGTTATCAGGAATCCATTGTAATTGTTCTTTTTTTCAGAAGAGATAATGAAGTCAACGACAACAGTGGCCCCGGACCAGTGCATGCTGCCACTGCAGCCCAACATTCCAGAGGATACGGAGGTGGAGGATGGAATTCGGTTCGGTTCTGGCCTCTACTCCCGCCAGGAGTTCAGCAGACTGCCCTCGAGGATGAGACTGAAGTAGGTTTGTGTGTGAATGGGTGGGTGGATGGCTGTGTGTGTGGTGGGGGTGAATGGCTGTGTGAATGGGTGGGTGGATGGCTGTGTGTGTTAATGGGTGGGTGAATGGCTCTGTGTGTGTGTGTGAATAGGTGGGTGAATGGCTGTGTGTGTGAATGGCTGTGTGTGTGTGTGTGAATGGGTGTGTGAATGGCTCTGTGTGTGAATGGGTGGGTGGATGGCTGTGTGGGTGTGAATGGGTGGGTGAATGGCTCTGTGTGTGTGTGTGTGTGTGTGTGTGAATGGGTGGGTGGATGGCTGTGTGTGTGTGTGTGTGTGTGTGTGTGTGAATGGCTCTGTGGGTGGGTGGGTGGGTGAATGGCTCTGTGGGTGTGTGTGAATGGGTGGGTGGATGGCTGTGTGTGTGTGTGTGTGAATGGGTGGGTGAATGGCTCTGTGTGTGTGTATGAATGGGTGGGTGGATAGCTGTGTGTGTGGGGGGGGGGTGGATGGCTCTTGTGTGTGTATGTATATCCTTGGACTTCGTTTATGCTACTCATTTATGCGTGTGTGTCTTTTTGAGTGAGTTTTGTCAATTATGATTAGGTCAGATGTTTCCTGTGTTTATGTCCATCAGGAGATGAACCGTGTTTATGAGTTTGTTCATTATCAATTCCTCAATAAGATTGTTGAGCTATAACTGTAAGTGTGATTATGTGTGCGTGTTACGTGTTTTTGGATATATGTTGTGTTAAACTGGCTAGAAAGTCAGTCAAAAGAGCACCAGTACAATGCATCAGGTATATGATGGTTGTTTGTTTACCACAGCTACAAGAATGATACACTTATTTAGTGATTGTCAGACCTGTTTACCCTTCCGGTTTTGCCGGACTTATCCCGGGAATTTGCAAAAATTATGGGTAAAATAATAAATTCCGGGTGAACACTGAAAATCCCAGGATTTCGAAAAAACGTCTACCGTTTGTATGAAAAGACGCAAGGGTTGACTGAAACCTTTGAGTTCTGAGACGCGATTTTTCATTGGTCCGTGGACCCCCCTCAACCAATGATAGTATTTCTTGTTGGCAGAGATTGTAGTTTTGTGCCAAACATGTCGTCAGGCAAGTCAACCGCAGGCGGCAAGCGCCAGAAATCTTCGACAAACGACAGCAGTGATAGGGTGAAACGGCCAAAAGTGAAGCAGAAGTTTTCTCAAAAGTATTTGAAAGTGCCAGGAATAACAAGTTCGCGTTTGGAAGACGAGCATGCACACTGCAAGTACTGCAACGTGGACTTCAACATTTTGCATGGCGGCATAAGCGACATTGCGATGTGAATTCTGTGTTTTTTTCTCAAATTCCGGGGTTTTCTGTGGCAAATTCCAGGTTGTTCATTATAAGGTTAAACAGGTCTGGACTGTGCAAGGTGTGTACATGTTTCATGAACGTTTTGGGGGGTTTGTTGTTATTTGTCTGCAGGGCCCAGTTCTCCCTGAGCTTCAAGACGACGGGTCAGAACGGGCTGATGTTCTACGTGACGGACAAACGGCACATCGACTTCCTGGGGCTGTACATGGTGAACGGGGAACTGGTCTTCGGCTTTAACTGCGGCAGCGGGTCTGCCAAGGTCATGAGCGGGGACAAGTACAACGACGGCAAATGGCACAAGGTGATGATGAGTGGGGCTGGTTTCCCTTTTTCGTCGTCCGAGGTCTTAGGCCTTTTGAGAGTTTCGCGTTGCTTTCTTAACTCATACGCATCACAACGATTTTGATTTATTTTTAAAAAAATCACAAATCACTCCAGCCATACACACCCAAACAAAACAGACATAACCAAAAGGAGAAATGAAAGAAGATTACAGGTTTTTACTTTTACAGGTTTAGACATGGGGAAGTGGTGGATCATAATTTTTTTATATATAGACTTTATATAGAAAAACTCTACACCGATTGGTTTTCCCACAACAAACCACTAGAAAAGCAAAGTCAGAGGCAAAATGGTGGTCTAAGGTAGCGAAGCGAGTTTAGAAGTGACCAAGGTATGGTGTGCACACAGATGTACTTCCCTTGAAGCAAATGCATCAAATTGACAGCTATCTATTAATTCCGGACATATATGGCCGGAACGACTTGAATGAGTTAATGCTATTTACAACAACATCAAAAATTTGCAAGACAGTTTGCGCCTATTTTATTGCTATGCTTTGTCTTCTTAACTCTTCTAGCACAAGGGGTGAATACATTCGCCCAGTACATCACACTTCACTCCCACCAAATGCAAAGACATTCACTGCCAAGTGGCCTGCCATGTGTTCAGTCTATTTTCAGAGCTTATGTCAGTGATTTTGTTCGGTTAAAGCAACGCTTGCACACTCGAAATAGTAGTTCCTTTCCTTTTGTCGGTTGAGATGCAACGGACAACCAAGAACGTCAAGAAATACATAGCGCTAGAAGAGTTAATGTCAAGTCTCAGGGCTCCCAATCGTCCCGCAAAACAAGGGGTCCCAGGGACTCCTTCACTCACAGTATAGAGGGTCCTAGAGGCGGGATAGAGGGTCCCAGTGGCATAGCGAATGCTAAAAATAATTTTTCTAGTGCATCCCTGGGACCCCCTGCACATTCTCTTAGAGGATCCTGTAGAATGTTAGTGCTTCATAGACCCCCAAATGGGGGTCCCTGGGAGCCCTGAGTCTTCTAAAGTCCTTGTGGCGGAGAGAGGTAAGGCATCTAACCCCAGTGTAAACAAGTTCCAGCCCCATTTTTCAGACATTAGTCGATTAGACGTTGTCAGTTGTCTCCTCTGCAAAGTGGAGGTCACAACTAGTCCATGAGGGACTAGCACACATACTAGGGAATCTGACATTATGCCGTCCCATGCCTTTCTACATTCTAGTATGTGAAATTCAGGCTGCTCCCACCTGGACAATGCATCACCGCTAGTGCTTAGCGCCACCTTTTTTTTTTTTTTTTTGGGGGGGGGGGGGGCTGGGGAGTGAGTGAGAGGGGGGGGGGGACTTGAGAAACCTTCCAGAAGGTGGGGGAACATTTTATCATTCAAAGGGTAGATAAAACCCCCAAAGATTTTGGCAACCTATTGTGACATTTATTCAATATATAACTGATCAATCAGTCAGTCGATCTTCGTCTGCATTCCCATGCCATATGGCCATAATGGGTAAGGTACATATGTGTCCAGTTTTCAGTTTTCACTGGTCCCCCCGCTGTGTATAGCTGACACATTCCGATTTCAGAGGAGCTCAAAGGAGAAAAATTATTTGTAAGATTTTTTTGAAAAAAGGAGAATGGGCCAATAAGTCAAAAAGATAGTAGATGACAGAAAGCAAAGGGAAAAGGCAGAGTCAAAGAGAGTGGCAGATGAGAGGAAGTTACAAGCACAGAACTTCCCGAAGGTGGGGGAACTATTTTTGCAAATGACCCCCCGGTATTCCCATGGGGAGAGACTCGTGGTCATCCAGCTCCCCATATGGAGGCACGAGGCATCCACCCACTGCCCCGAATCAGTCAATCAGTGATGTGTGTTGTACAGGTGGAGTTTGGTCGGGCCCAGCGGTCAGGTCAGCTGATGGTAGATGGACAAATGAAGGGTCGGGCCAAGTCGCGTGGAGGAACGCGCTCCATCAACGTTGTTCCACCTTACTTCTACGGAGGCATGTCTGAGACTGCTAAAAAACTAGCCCTTGGAAATGTTGGGGTGAGTTTTGTCTATGTCTACAGATGGAGAGAGAGAGAAGGGGGTGGGGGGTGAGTGAGAAAGAGAGGGGGATAGAATATTTATAAAATCAAAAAGGAAGAGGTTCCTTCAGGATAAAACCACTGACTGGGATTAAAGATCATATTTTAAACTTGTATCTTTTTTTGTGGACACAATAATTACAATAATTATGTTATTTCATACCAGAGTATTAATTTACTTTGAGGTTGTGGAAATTCAACATTTCTTTAAAAAAAAAATTTTTAAATGATGTTTGTATTTTTTGGTTTGGGCTGTTTTAGTTTTGCTAAGCTTTGCTTGAGAAAAAGAAAATTATTTCAAAACATTGGCAATGCCATGAAGTGATAATTTTACATTTAAAAAAGCAAGTAGATGCTGAAAGAAACAGTTGCCACTTTGCTAACCATAGTATATGTATATGTATTTCTCTGTGTGTGTGGTTGTGAATGTGAGTTTACGCCTTGTATTTTTAATTATTTATGTGTCTGTGTGGACACAGGACGGGTGGGTGAGTTTCCCCGGCTGCATGCGTGACCTGACACTGAGGATGATCGAGCTGAAGCAGCCCAGCCAGTCAGTGGGCATCCAGACCTGCTCCAGTGCCTACGAGCTGGGCACCTTCTTCAAGGCACCAGGGGGATACCTCAGTCTGGGTACGTCCTTTGCATTCTAACAGGGGTGCATGTGGGTATGCCTGAAGCCTGAATTCAGGCAATTTGATGCTGCTTCAGGCAGCTGAGTGCCTGAAGAAAGGGCTCTTTAACCCTTTCGCCGCCAGTCATTTTTTTGCACACAAAAAATCCATTAAGCTTAACTGGGTAGAGAAAAGAATCATCTGCAATATTGGGGATTTCTTTATGACATGTGTAACGAAAGGCCTGTTCTTACCTCCAAAAATTAAGAAAAAAGTCTCTTTGGATAACAGACCCTGCTTTGATGCCTTTTAGTGGCATGGGTGTTAAATCATTGTGGTTCAAAAATGCGACATTGGCGGTGAAAGGGTTAACATGATATCATTCTTTTGTACATTAGGTTTCGGCATGAAAGTTCAGGCAAAAGGTTTGGTCACTGCATGCACCCATGTTCTAAGTTTTCATGTGTAGTGTTTTCACGTTGGAAGAAGAACCAGTTCTGCTTATAGCACACCAACGAAAGTTGTTTTCATTTTGATGATGGTTTCATTTTCTTACGCGTTCCCAGGTCATACGTCCATAATGGGTAAGGTACGTATGTGTCCGGTTTTCAGTTTTCACTGGTCTCCCTGCTACATTCAGCCGACACATTCTCATTTCGGAGGAGCTCAAAGGATAAATTTATTTGGAAGATGTTTTTTTTTTAAGGCAGGAGATTGGGCCAATAAGGGAAGAAATAGTAGATAATAGTAAGAAGAGGAAAAGGCAGAGTCAAAGAGAGGGATAGGTTAGTGGAAGTTGCTAGCACAGAACTTCCAGAAGGTAGGGGAACTATTTGTACTGAAAGATTCCTTGGTATCCCCACGGGGGAATGATTCCATTTTAAATGAGGGGGTTACCCGACTCTGGGTAGCTCCATTGCATCAAGTGATTTAACCCTTTCACCGCCAAAGTCGCATTTTAGCACCACAGTGATTTGACACCTATGTCATTAAAAGGCATCCGATAGGGGTCTATTATCCAAAGACCCTTTGTCTTAGTTTTGGGAAGTAAGGATAGACCTTATTTTACATATGCCACAGAAGAATCCCCAATACTGCAGATGGATTTTGGTCTCTACCCGGGTAATTGTAATGGACATTTTTGGCTGAAATATGGCTGGCGGTGAAAGGGTTAAACCTTTCAGTTGTAGTCTGTGATTCCATCTGCATCAGGGTTCTGGATACCTGGATATGTCCATTGCATTTAAAAGCTTTCATTAGATTAGCACTTTTGTTCAATTCTGAAGTAATTCCATCCACATCAGAGGGATTCCTGCATAGCCTAGCTTTCAAAGCTTTCATTTGTACTCTGTTTCTTCCGTAAGTGATTTACCTGTATCTTGAGGATACCTGACTCTGGGTGGGTCCTTTTGGATTCAAAGCTTTCATTTGTAGTCTGTTTCTTTCATAAATTGTTCCATCCATATCAGTGAGATACATCACTGTTGGTAGACCGGCGACCCACTGTATTCAAAACCTTGTGCACATTTTGTAAGCATCAAAATGGAAATGTGTTTTGCTGTCTGAAAAGTGATGCTTACTTTTCAAGTTGAGTGTTTCAGTTGAACCCCCCTTTAACCTGCTGCTAACAATGTCAAAACTGTGTGTCGTTTCAGTGGACCGGTTCAAGGTTGGCCTTGACCTTGAGATCAGCGTGGAGGTTAGGCCGCGCGCACACAGCGGAGTGCTAATGGCCGTGCATGGGGAGATGGACTATCTGGTGCTGCAGATTGTGGAGGGGCAGGTGAGTGTCTGTCACTGGGTCCTTCTTCTTTGATCGCTCAGACAGTCTCCTGTCAATTAGGTTAGGTTAGGTACATTATAGTCACAGGCGTCTGTGAAATTCGTGTTGCTCCCACCAGGAGAGCGAGCAGCCAGCGTCGCAGCCAGAGGCATTTTTACATGCGATTTTTGTGTGACTGATGAGGAAGGAAGGGAGGGGGGTAAATTTTGACCAAATGACAACTTTTTCGTTGCCACTGGGTTTAACGTGTGCTGAGTGCATGGGCACACGGGACCTCGGTTTATCGTCTCATCCGAAAGACTCCACGTTCAGACCGCAAGGCCTAGTGCAAAGTGAGAGGAAAAATCCCCTGTACCCAGGTTCGAACTCGGGGGTTTACTTGACACGAAGCGAACGCGCTACCACTGTGCTCACAGAGTCTCCTGTCATATGAGCGCAGATGCGTCATGCTGCCGTAATGCGCCTAACTAAGAAATAGTTAGGCCCAGCAAGTCCGACTTCGGCTGGAGGAAATCTTTTTGAAAGTGGTTTCATGAAAAAAAGGTATGAGAATGGACCGATAAGGCAGAAAGATAGTAGATGACAGTAAGCAAAGGGAAAAGGCATAGTCAAAGAGAGTGACAGATTAGAGGATGTTGCAAGCACAGAACTTCCAGAAGGTGGGGGAACTATTTATACAAAAGATCCCCCAGTATCCCCACGGGGGAATTGGTCCTAGTCAGCTAGATACCCCCATGGGGATACAGGGAGGATCTTTTGTACAAATAGTTCCCTTTCCTTCTGGAAGTTCAGTGCTTGTAGCTTCCTCTTATTTAACACTCTTTGACTCTGCCTTTTCCATTTGCTTACTGTGATTTACTATCTTTATGCTTATAGGTCCATTCTCCTGCCTTTGTTCAAGAAACTCGTAAAGATTTTCTCAGGCCAAATATGGACATGCTGGGCCTAACTATTTCTTAGGTGCATAGCGGCAGCATGACGCATCTGCGCTCATATGACAGAGACTGTGTCAGCGACTGATAAAGAAGACTTTCAGGAGGGGCTGGACTGGAATTTATTTTTTGGGGAAACCTTGCCCATGAGGACATCCCTGCTCTCTCGGCATTGGAGAGGATCACCAAAGGCCAACGTCCAAGAGTCCAACACTAAAGGCCCTCTACACGTCAACTGATATCGTATGACTGTATGATACGATTCGATCACGTGGTCTCGAAGAACAAATTTGATTTGCGCTTCATGACCACGTGATTGAATTGTATCGTACAATCGTTTTAGTTGACGTGTAGCAGGCCCTTAAGAGCTGGTGCAAATATTTCCCTGTTTGCAGGTTACAGTCAGTCACTTCTTCTTCTTCTGTGTTCCCAGGCCATATGGCCATAATGGTTAAGGTACGTATGTGTCCGGTTTTCAGTTTTCACTGGTCTCCCCGCTGCGTACAGCCGACACATTCCGATTGCGGAGGAGCTTAAAGGAAAATATTATTGGGATTTTTTTTTTTTAAAGGCAGGAGAATGGGCCAATAAGTCAGAAAGATAGTAGATGATAGAAAGCAAAGGGAAAAGGCAGAGTCAAAGAGAGTGGCAGATTAGAGGAAGTTACAAGCACAGAACTTCTAGAAGGTGGAGGAACTATTTTTACAAAAGACCCCACAGGGAGAGTGATTCAGACAAAACATGGGCATGATGGGGACCCCTGGAGCAAAGTACAGATCCAAAAGTAAAATATTTGTCAGTGCTATTTGTACTGCATTGGTACTTTACTGATGTTATTGTCTGATGGTGTGGTTTTCAGGTCATCTTTGTGGCCGACAATGGAGCGGGAGCCATTTCCACTACCTTCAACATGCCAGCCAAGAATTCCCTGTGTGATGGGAAATGGCACACCATTAAAGGTGAAGTTTCCTTTGTCATATTTTTTTTAACGGAATGTGATTTTTTTTCTCTCGTAACAATAATAATGGAATGAGTGTGATTCAAATGTAATAAAATTGATTCAAATGTAATAGTAATGGAATGATGATAATAATTCAAATTGTCCTTTACTAAAAAAAAAAAATAATTTAAAAAGCAACCAACAAACAAACAAACCCCACAATGAACGAGTTTGACTTCATAGATTTACCAGTACACTAACATCAGAACAATTGTAAGAAAGTTAGCACTAAGCTTTGCCATGCTTTGCTTTGTATGGGATGTTATTTGTTGCTAGCCAAAGTGATGTCTTTCTGTGATGTGTGTTTTGAACTAAGTTCAAACAAAAACTGTCTGCTTTCAAAAGGCATTTGTGACAGAAGAATGTGATTCTGGACTGACTGACTTATAGGAGTGAAGAATGACAAGCACCTTTTTCAGGCTGCATTGATATTGGTTGTATTTGAGGAGGGCATCCAGTTGTGTGACTCATACTTGATAAAGGGCTTTAAACATGTCTACCTGTTGTCCCTGGATCCCTGGAAACAGTTAAAAAAGGTCAGCCTGTCCCTGGAATTCACTTTTCTGTCTTGAATCCCTGGAAAATGAGAAAAAATCTAAATACGCTGATCCCAAACTTGTTGCAAGCACTGCGGCACTCTTAACAAGAGTCGTTGATTAAAGTTTGTTGACAGGCATGTTAATATAAACAGGTTACTGGATACCAAAGGATCTTGAATATTGGAGAACATAGGCTTTGAAAAGCACCAAGAAGAATATAAAGTTGTCAGTTCACACGATCAACACATTTGTTTGTGTGTTTTGATTTTAGAATGTGGCATTGCCATGTTTGTCCTTGGAAAAAAATTCTGTGTTCCTTGTTTTGAAGAAGTCTGTCCCTGGAAATTGCAACAGTAGGGTAGGCAGTCCTGGGCTTAAAGAGTTGGTTTATGAAGATTTAGGGTAGGTGTTACACAAGTTACTTTCTTGGGTAGTGTTTCTGTTAAGGATTGAAGACATGATCCAAACATCACCATGTGTTGTGCGGTTGCAGCCAACAAGAACAAGAATGTGGTAACCCTGGTAGTGTTTCTGTTAAGGAATGACGACATGATCCCAACATGTGTTGTGTGGTTGCAGCCAACAAGAACAAGAATGTGGTAACCCTGGTAGTGTTTCTGTTAAGGAATGAAGACGTGATCCCAACATGTGTTGTATGGTTGCAGCCAACAAGAACAAGAATGTGGTAACCCTGGTAGTGTTTCAGTTAAGGAATGACAACATGATCCCAACATGTGTTGTGTGGTTGCAGCCAACAAGAACAAGAATGTGGTGACCCTGGTAGTGTTTCAGTTAAGGAATGACAACATGATCCCAACATGTGTTGTGTGGTTGCAGCCAACAAGAACAAGAATGTGGTGACCCTGGTAGTGTTTCAGTTAAGGAATGACAACATGATCCCAACATGTGTTGTGCGGTTGCAGCCAACAAGAACAAGAATGTGGTGACCCTGGTAGTGTTTCAGTTAAGGAATGAAGACATGATCCCAACATGTGTTGTGTGGTTGCAGCCAACAAGAACAAGAATGTGGTAACCCTGGTAGTGTTTCAGTTAAGGAATGACAACATGATCCCAACATGTGTTGTGTGGTTGCAGCCAACAAGAACAAGAATGTGGTAACCCTGGTAGTGTTTCAGTTAAGGAATGACAACATGATCCCAACATGTGTTGTGTGGTTGCAGCCAACAAGAACAAGAATGTGGTGACCCTGGTAGTGTTTCAGTTAAGGAATGACAACATGATCCCAACATGTGTTGTGTGGTTGCAGCCAACAAGAACAAGAATGTGGTAACCCTGGTAGTGTTTCAGTTAAGGAATGACAACATGATCCCAACATGTGTTGTGTGGTTGCAGCCAACAAGAACAAGAATGTGGTGACCCTGGTAGTGTTTCAGTTAAGGAATGACAACATGATCCCAACATGTGTTGTGTGGTTGCAGCCAACAAGAACAAGAATGTGGTAACCCTGGTGGTGTTTCTGGTAAGGAATGACAACATGATCCCAACATGTGTTGTGTGGTTGCAGCCAACAAGAACAAGAATGTGGTAACCCTGGTGGTGTTTCAGTTAAGGAATGACAACATGATCCCAACATGTGTTGTGCGGTTGCAGCCAACAAGAACAAGAATGTGGTGACCCTGGTAGTGTTTCAGTTAAGGAATGAAGACGTGATCCCAATATGTGTTGTATGGTTGCAGCCAACAAGAACAAGAATGTGGTGACCCTGGTGGTGGACGGTGAGGAGGCCCTTGAAGAGGGGGTGGGTGCAGTCAAGGTCACATCTGCCGACACCAACAATCCTCTCTACGTTGGAGGAGTGCCTGGTGAGTTTCCTTTTTAAATACTTGCGGCTCTGCCCTCTCGCATTTTGCTTCACAAAGAGCTCTCAGCACTTGGCAAATATTAGGGTCATAGGATTGGTCATGTTGAATTTGATCCCTGTATAGGAAGATGAAGAAAGAAGCATTAGAAAAAGCAGATATACAGGCTTGTCTTTACTCACATTGCTCACTTTCTTGGGTGTAAGAATTCTTAGAAAGCTAGCCAAAACCTTCTCACATAAAATTTAGATGTGAGCAAAAAGTTAAGAAGCATTGTTAAACAGTAAAGGACTGTATCATCTGTACGTGCAATGGATTCCGTTTCAAACATTTATCTGAAGGCGTGCACCATGTCAGTCATTTTGCCTATGGAAACAACCCTGCATTGATTTGAGGGCAAATTCTTGCTTGCTTTTTTTGTTTTGGTGAGAGTGATCAATGAAATACTTTTTTCTTGCAGCAAGCTTTTTAGTTTGACTTTGAAACACAACCCAGTTATATTTGGTGCAGTATGCATAAAGATTACTTTATATAATCAAGTTCCCTTGTCACCGATACGAAACAATTTATTGTTTTCAAGCATTTGTGTGGGGGGGGAAAGCAGAAGATGTTGATCTCATTTATTACAAAGAAATCAACAAACATGTTCGTGATGTAACAACTTTTTTGTTATACTTAATCTTCGACAGTTCCATGCACTCATGACTCCTGTCCTCTCTTCTCAGACGCCAGTGCTAAAGGCATCCAGACCCAGGAGCAGTATGTGGGATGCATACGCAACCTTCGTCTGAACGACCAGCCACAGGCTCTGTCCAGCAGCCAGGTGATCGGAGAGGTGGACGTTGACAAATGCCCTGTCACTTAATTCACACTGCCATGCCAACACCTTGCTCACTATGTTGAAGGACCACTGATCGTCTTTACGAGAACGCCCTTGGAGGATAATGGCTGCTCATCATCTCATGATTTATAATAGTTATTCCGGCTTTATCGCCATTTATTCTTTATGAGGAAAGACAAGTTTTAACTTCTTTTAAATGGGAGAAAAGCTATGTGGATTATTGTAAAAGTTACAAAGTGTACTTTTTTTGTACGGGAATAAAAGGTAATATTGCAGCACTGCCTAGCTTTGATACTTGAACAATGTGTGATCTGTGTTTGCTGCTGATTTTAACCTTGTTTTACTTTTTAAAAGAAAGTTTTATAGCCTTTTTACTGTTGTTTTATCTTTAATTTGAAACCGTCGTGCTAAAAGAAAAACTCGGTGACAAAAAGTAATGCAAACTGGGTATTGCTATCGGTTATGTTGAGTGTTTATTATATGTTGCAGGGTAAAATATTTATGTTGCTCAATATTTTGATGGTGTGATTTTTTTTTGGGTTGGTCTGAACCTTGTCTCACTTTTGCATTATCTCTTTGGTATTGGAGTACAGTTGCCAAAAGCTTTTGCTCAAGTCTGACAAGAGAGAAATGACTGGCATGTTTTATCGATGTCAGGGTACAGCCTTAATATTGGCACTTTCTGAATGTCCATTGAATGCATCATGTTAGAAGTGACTTTTTTTGTTGCACAGAAAGTTTCAAAAGTTTGAATGACCGTCAAAAGCGGATGCTGAATTGCTAAGCACAATCATTATTTGGGGGAGTGCTTAATAAAAGTCTTATCTGTGCTATGTATTTCTGAAAGTTAATAAGGCCTTTATTTAAGCACTCTTTAGTTTGTTGAACGGAAATAGTTCTAAGGGCTGTTGTGATTCTTATAATTTTTTGCTGTTGTTTTTTCCGTTGTCTGGAAATTTAATTGTTATATTTTTTTAAGTTGCGTGTATCTAGTCAATTTGTATTTTGGGAACAAGTCTTGATTGTGTGATTGTAGATTCATGATAATTTGCAGAATGCACATGAACACAATACCCATGATAGTTTCGTAAAACACACATGAATGCAATACCCATGATAGTTTCGTAAAACACACATGAACACAATACCCATGATAGTTTCGTAAAACACACATGAATGCAATACCCATACACTATGAATTGTGTGATACTGTAGAAAATGTAGATAGTGTAATTTATTAAAAACTGCATCCTGTTAAAAAAAATGTATTGCCAAAGATCCAAATGTCTTGCGTTGGTGATAAATATGTAAATGCATATTACCTTTGTGAAATGCATGCAACATTTACCAGATATCTGCCATCCTGATATTATTTCCAAATGTTTTGGCAATTTGACATTGCCGAGCTTACATTAATGTTTAAATGATTCTAACATTTAGAAGCTGTTTCAATTTGCAAATAATTTGAACATAGCTGTGAAATTTCAAATGATTATTAGATGAAACAGAAACTTCTACCACAAAAAATATGAAAAATAAAATTTTTGCTATTACTATTTTTTATGTTCCTTTTGTTGTTGAGAATTTTCTAAAAAGCTCACTTCAAATTTATCCTATAGCTGGATACCAGTTGTCGCCATTTTCCTTTTTCAAGAGGGACCCAGCTGCCATCTTGGGATAAAGATGGCTTAGCATCCAACTAGTTCACTACTTAGATTTATCCCAAGATGGCGGCTGTGACAACAGCTGATATCCAGCCGTATTTTGTTTTGATGAACAAGTTTTGGAAAATATGTCTATGTGCATTATAATTCATGATTTTAGCTGGCAGCCATTATCTTCCTTGATAAGTATAGTCTTCTATACTCAGTATATTCTTACATTTATCCACTTGTACGTTTACTTAGTTCCCTTTGAATTTGTTTGTTACTTATTGCATGTTTTATATTTTACTTAGTAACATATAATTGGTGTTTAGATTTTTTACTTGGTGTTTAGATTTTTTACTTTCAGATCGATATTACTTCTTTTGCTGTCATTAGTTTTTATATTGTTAACCTCCTGTCCTTGTTTTTTAAATTTTTAACCAGGCTCGCAAAAGTATTGCATATCTGAGATGACACCAACTATTACATATTCAGTTGTGGATTGCAGTGTACAGACCAATGGCATTTCCCCACACATTGGATCATTTTGATTTCAATATTCTCTTTAAACTGTATTTTGAGGAAGAAAGAGATGCCACATTGATCAACAAAAAATTGGTTAGTATTCGGCGTTTAGAAATGATTTTGGTCAGTGTGATCTTAAATAAAGGCTGTATCTTTATGGTAATATCAAAATTGTTCTCGAAACAAAATCAGAAGTGTGTCAAGTTAGGATCACTAAAATCCCTTGTATTATCATTTATGTTGAAGAACAACAGTAATCGCCCAAATCCCTGCCGCCTTTTATGTTGGGAACATTAGTCCATCTGTTGATAAATGCTTATTTTATTCTTTTGCATATGATCTCGATCTTGTCAATACTTCCGACAACTTTTTGTGTTGTGATCAATCTTTGCAGAGAACATTGCGTGAACCTTTGCTTTTAATTTTGATTTGAATATGTACAAAGTTTGTTCTCCTCTCAAATATGACAAAACTCCCCTTCCACTCTGCTTTTAGATCTGATCCTTGAAACAGTATTATTATATATATATTTTTTAAATTGTTATTCTTAATGGAAACATTCTTACTGTGCACAGAATTAACAGAAACAAATGTGAAAGAAAGAAAAAAAATGCAAATAAATATGAAGGAATCTTTAACTTACATTTCCATCATTGAAAACTTGAATCAAAGTTGAAAAAAAAATTTATACTGAAAAGCGTGGGCGCTTGTTTTTTGTTAGGTTTTAAGTCGAAACATTGTATGCTGTCAGTTTTTAGGAAAATAAGTCCAATGCTGCACAAAAGAAGAAACTAGATCATTTTATAATGCATATGGAGGAATTTTTTTTGATTTTTAAAAAAAATCAGTAATATGACAATTTTTGTTTTATAATAAACAGTTCCAATGTACATTAATTTTTAAAATTAAAACAAAAAAGCCAGCAAATTGATTTGGAACTTGAGTTATTTTGTCAAGTAATTATTTGTATGACAAACTTATTATTTTTAGATGAGTTGTGAGCCAGCAGGAATGTTTCCAAACTGTTAGAAACTCCTTATTTTCTGTTTAGAACTTTCAGAAATAAGACATTTGAGGCCTCTTCTCATGGACATTTCTTTCAGCATATACTTAACACCCTGAATGCTTACATTGTTTCCCAGTTATGTCTCAAGTCATCTGTGTAATTGAAAGAAAATAAATCTCTTATGCTGATATTCTAGCTACCAATTATATGCTCAGTACAAACATTTTGACAACATTAAACTGTGGTTTTATGAATGTAAATCATGGATAGTTTTTCTCTTAGGTAGGTGTCATGTATGTTTTAATTTTAAAACTTTGTTTCAATTACACGTTTCCGAAACTTTTAACTAATCACTGCCAAAGAGAAAAGAATTGTGTTCATCCAAAAAGTATTACTGGTTTATTAAAAATGCCTGATGAATCCTGGAGACTTTTCCTCCTCTGTCTAATTTCTGTCACTCCCTCTCTCTCTCTTCCCCCTTGTTTCCATGTTTTAATACACTGTTTGCTGATCATGATCCAAATCTGTCCTTTGTTTGGGTGGACACTATTAATCTTGCATTAAACATTCATGCTTTTTGGTGCTCTGTCATTGTCTCTCATATGCCTGTCACATATCCTCTCTTTCTAGTCAGGAACTCATTCATCTCCCAGCCCCCCTCCTCCCCACAAAAGACTTTCACTTACCACCACCACAACCACCCATTCATCCACACACACGCTTCGCCTCTCATCCACATATATAAACTCACACTTCGCATTCTTCTTCTTAGTACTTTTTTCAATGTTGTGTTATTAAAATCCATCCTAATATAGGTAAAGATTAATTTAAAATCTAGTTGAAACTTCTTTGTTGGACAGAGATTGTTTTGCGTTGTGTCCATAAGAACATTTCACAAATGTGTACGTTTCTTTTATCCCCAAGCACTGATTGAAAAAGTATCCTATCTGAAATTATCTGCTCTTTTTAGCTGTTGTATGAATGTTTTATACATCTTTATTTTACAGCTTTTTTTAAAAAACCAACAGTGTACTAAAATGTTGAAACAAGACATGCTTCTTTGTTTTGAGTGTTTTTCTTCTGATTTTGTGTGCCTGTGGTGTGTTCAATAACAATCTCAACATGAATTCACACAACATGAAACTATCACAAGATTACAGTTTTATTCCTTTATCTACGCCAGAATAACTACAAATGACATGCCATCATTTCAAAATTCTTTAAAAATTAATTCATAATAGCTTAGCATTGTTTGTTTTAACAGTTTGTTTCAGTGATAGTCTCTGTACATTTTGCAGAGCAGTTTTGGGAGAAATAGTCGACATGTATATTGTCGTCAACTTGAGCATGTACATCATTGCATTGTTAATTACAAGTTTCAAAAAACAACCTGGGATTCCAATATAGATTACCTAATAAAATAAAATAAATATATATCAAACAATGGAATAAAGTCCTAAACTTTTTTTTAAAACTGTTACTGTTTATGCTAAAATGCAATGATGATCTCACATGCTTTACTTCATTGTCTTACTTCTTACACACAAAAAACAACCACACACAACACAATACAAAGGGTGCACAAAACAGTTGATAGTCATCTTTACACACCATCATGACAAAACTCTAAGACAGTTGTTCAGGGATGGGATTCTTTGGCACAAACTCCTGCCTCTTGAAGTGCGTGTTGGCATAAATCCCACTCTCGTCCTGCCAAGTGTTGCGGCCAGGACGTCTGTAATCCATAGTGTCAGTGAACTGGGAGTGACATTTACGATAGGCGGCCGACTTGTCTTCAAAGTCTGGTGGTTGTTCCTGAAAAGAGATAAATTTATGTTAAGGCCATGAGCAACAAGACTTTCAGGTCTCAAATGGCGTTATGTATGGAGATTAGTCCTAAGATCAAAAAGGATTTGTTTTTTATTACATTGAAGTTTGTTTATAGAATGTGACGGCATGGACAAAACCATTTATGGCGAGTTGAACTGTAAAGAAAATGCAGATATTAAGAAGAAAAACAAACGGACAAAAAACAATACACACTCAGCACGCAAATTAGTGAATGAGCTAACTCCACATTTGATCAATAAGCTCTTAAATTAAGTGAATAATAAACCTGAATCTCTACGTTCTCATAGTTGCCCATGTCTATGTACATACTTCAAGAGATAAAACAACAATGAGAGACAAGAAATGAAAGCAATAAGATTAACCCTCTTGCATTTATTCCGCCCATCCGGAAGTTGCCTCTTGTGTATTCAAGCCGCCACAAAACGCCCTTAGCTTGCCCCCACTCTGAGACCCCCTCTGATAACATTTTCATCACGCACTAAGTTCTGGCTTGTTATACACACACTATGAAGAAGCTTCTCATTTGCAATGATGTGATAGTAACTGTATGGCACTCTGTGTGCTTCAAAAGACAGATTTTCCCGAAAACGTGTGAAAGAATCTGAACACTAGAAGGTGGGGGTTTTCTGTAACAAATGTGAATGCAAGAGGGTTAAGAAATGCCAAACACTAGACGCTCACCGGTGCTGGTTCATAAGGGAAAGGAGGCTTGAAGTCGGCTTTGTTGGTGGTTTCCAGGTAGTGTTTGCTGTACTCTGGGTGGTGGCGGGGAAGAACTGACCCATACCCTTGTTTGGGGTCTCCCGTATCCCTGAACACACAAAGGTGTCTTAAAGCATTACCATAATTTTCGGACTGTAAGGCGATATTTTTGTCTCCAAATTCGACCTATGTGCCTAATAAATGAGGGCACCCTATTAGTGAACAAAATCGTGAGAAGAGAGGCAACGATTGCCGTACTCAGTACAGTCTACTGTGAGTCACAACATCGAAAGTGGTAATGAGTCGCCTGTTAAAATGCTTCAAAATCCTTATCATCCAAGATACCGTCCAACAGATGCCATAACCCTTCCTTGGGTGTAAAAAGCATCGTTGTAGAGCTTAAAATGCCAACATTCTACCAGTTTTCGTGAAGAAAAACACAACAACCGGAAGTCGCAAAAATGGAAGTTCGATCATTTGAGAAGGGAACCAACTCGTTTATGACAGCAATAATGGTGGTCGGTAAGCGTTTACAGGATGTGTACAGGCTTCAAACTTCCACTTTCTTTTGCGAGGTGTGTATCGCCTTATAAACGAGGGTGCCTTTTACTTTGATTTGTTCAGATTTTTCTTGAAAATTGCCCTATTCGCCTTATACACAGCAGCGCCTATTATAATCTGAAAAATATGGTAGATGCCAACACAAGCACTAGGCAAAAGTGTGTGTTTTTTTGGGGGAGGGGGGGGGGTTGATAGGGTTGATAGTTTTTGCAGCAGACCATTTCCATGCATATATGGAAAGCACATTTAAAATAAACATGAACACTTAAAAATCTTGATCACATTCAGTTACATTCAAATGTTCTTCAAACTATGTTTTTGCAGTGCACCTATAAATCACCTGTCAATGTGGGTGTGCTTCAGTGTCTCCAGTGTGACCATGGATTTTTGGTTGTCCTGCTCCGTGTACATGGGCTTCAGAAACACCTGCTTGGACTGGTCCTGATAGGTTGTCTCCGGCAGAGACTGCAACAACAAACAAGATGGCAAGCCATGTAAATGTGTTCCCAGTGCACCTGCAAAAACACTGTCATAAAATTCCAGCGCTTATAATTTGAGTAAAATAATTATTACATGTATCATTGTCGAGCTTTAAGGCCTGGAACAAATTTACCAATTTTCATTATGATCAGTTTAGGCTCTGAGTAAATGGAGCAGATTTTTAATGGTACTATCCCCCCGTGGGGATACCGGGTGTGTGTGTCGTACAAATAGTGCCTCCCACCTTCTGTAAGTTCTGCACTTGTAACTTCCTCTAATCTTTCGCTCTCTTTCACTTTGGCTTTTCCCTTTGCAAACTGTCATCCACTATCTTTTTGCCTTAACCCTTTCACTGACAACCATTTTTCCACCAAAAAATACATTAAAATCTGAGGGGTGAATGCCAGAACTGCCCATCTGTGTTCTTTGTTCCTTTTGAGATAGACCGTTCTGGCAGGCACCCCTCGAAACTTAACTGGGAACAGAAATTTGTTTGATCTGCAATAATAATAATAATTGTACATTTATATAGCGCTTTACCTCAGATGAGCCCAAAGCGCTTTACAATCAATGATTCATCAACAGACAACAAAAACAGCATTAACCAGCAACAGCGCATATACAAAGCAACTCTCTCTCTCTCTCTCTAACACACACACACACGCACACGCGCGCACACACACACACATAAACACACATATTTATCGACGCCAACTCGTTCATACCCCATTCGGTAAGCCACAGCAACCGAGCCGCATGGACTGACCACATACACCAACACACATACACAAACACCCTCACACAAAAACGTACGCACGCAGACAGACACACAGACACGCACACAAAC
Organism: Phymorhynchus buccinoides; assembly: GCA_017654935.2. NCBI lineage: Eukaryota > Metazoa > Mollusca > Gastropoda > Neogastropoda > Raphitomidae > Phymorhynchus > Phymorhynchus buccinoides. Next base: position 48,656 of record JAGGCT020001251.1, read on the forward strand.
ATAGACACACACACACACATGCATGCACACACAACCCACAAAACCAAAACACACACAAGCACACATGCATGCTCACACACACACACACACACACACACACACACACACACACACACACACACACACACACACACACACACACACACACACACACATACTCACACACACGCACCACAAAGCACAGCACAAACCTCTTATTCAATATTGGCAATTCCTCTGTGACATGTATAACATTAGGCCTATCCTTACCTCCCATAATGAAAAAAATTGGATCTTCGAATAACATGCCCTGATTTTATGCCTTTAAGTAACATGGGTGTTAAACCATTGTGGTGCATAAATGCGACATTGGCAGTGAAAGGGTTAACTGGTCCACTCCTGCCTTAGTTCTAGAAATTCTTATGAAGATTTTCTCCAGCTGAAGATGGACATGCTGGGCCTTACCATTTTTTGTAGTTAGGCGCATAATGGCACATGACGCATCTGCACTCAAATGACAGGAGATTGAGTGACTGACTGACGAAGAAGACGACTTCTGGTATTTACTTACCCCATCAGTAACATTTCCAACACGGTTGTAAGTAGCCCTGGTCAGATCTCTAACAGCATTCTGACTCAAGTCATAATCCTTCGGTTCTGACTCACGTGCTTGGTGCCTAGGAAAAAACACAAATAAAAATGAGTTACTATCAAATGCAATAAAGGAAAATGGTAGCACTTTTTAAACAGTGTGCAATAAAAGATGTCCAGCATGCAGGTATAGTATGGTCATCTGAAGAAAAAGGAAACAAAACAATGCAATCTCAAAACAATAATCAGTCTATAAAAAAAAGAGAGAAAAAAGAAGATGAAATAAAGAGAGAATGATACAATTAATTGCAAGGAAGATACGAGAATCAACAAAGAAATAAAGTAAAAAGATAGAACAAAAAGAGGGTGATGAAAATCAATTGCTAGAACCACAAATGGATCACAAAAAAGGGATGTGGAGGTAGGGGTAGTTCCGACGCAAGGTTGAAAATGTCTACTTCATGAAAATGCCTTTCCCCTCAACTCCCCCTGACCTTATTTCCAGACAGTCTCATATTATATTCCTGACTGTATCAACATCAATCTTTCAGTCATTCAGCAAACTATTAAAAACTATTGCTTTTACTACTGCTATAAAAAAAATTTTTAAAGTTTCCACACAACAAAACTACCAAAAGGATGATGGTCATCTGAAAGAAGAAGAAAAAAATCCAATTCCCCCCTCCCCCCTTCTTTGTCCTCTCTTTCAACTCCCAGTTCCCCAGACCTCAGCCCCTGACTCCTCACCCCGGCCCCTGAATCTTCAAATGGATCA
>JAGGCT020001252.1:0-25000 GCA_017654935.2 Phymorhynchus buccinoides
CAATTATGACCAAAGATATGAAATTAGCCTATTTACAAATTTCATGTTATCATTCTGTACACACAAAAACGCTATTTTTACCAACTTCACAAGTGATTTTGAGGCACTTGGGAATGGAACAGGCTTCTGTAATAAATCAAGCATGTAGTCCACATACTTATTGTCTTGGAGAAACAGCACTTGTTTATATTGGCCTAATCAGTTTTAATATGAAGATCTTGAAAGTTGAACAATACACGAATTGGCAATATGACACAAAAAGAGCGTAAAAATTAAATATTCAAAAAATCATAACTCATGATCTAATTGTCTTAGAGGAAAAAAATGGATACCGTTGGATTCATATTAAAAAGTTCTTTCTTACAATGTATATTTTGCACATATGTGTTGAAATAAAAAATTGACTTTGGAATAGCTGGTCTTAGTTTTGGGAAGTAAGGATAGACCTTATTTTATATATTTCACAGAAGAATCCCCAATACTGTGGATGGATTTTGTTCTATACACAGGTAAATTTAATGGACATTTGGGACTGAAATATGGCTGGCGGTGAAAGGGCTAGGACCCTTTTGGGGATGATTTTTCAAGGTTTTATTTGGGAAGTTCCACTGCATAACCAAATTCACATCTTTTTGAACAGGTACGCTTGCTCCAACCCGGTGTACGGCCGAACGAAAAACCCGTACGGTGAGAACCGTGGTCCCGGTGGTTCTTCTGGAGGGGAAGGGGCTCTGCTGGGCGGAGGGGGCTCAGTGGTCGGCGTAGGATCAGACCTTGGAGGCAGTGTTCGAATCCCGGCCCACATGTGCGGGATATACAGCCTAAAACCCACTGCGGAGAGATTTCTGTGAGTATAGTTCTTCTTCTTCGATCGCTCAGTTTGCTGCCAATTATGAATGCAGATGCGTCATGCTAATTAGGCCCAGCATGTCCGACTTCGGCTGGAGTGTTTCTTGAAAAAAGGCAGGAGAATGGACCGGAAAGGCAGAAAGATAGTAGATGACAGCAAGCAGAGGGAAAAGGCAGAGTCAAAGAGAATGACTGATTAGAGGAAGTTACAAGCACAGAACTTCCAGAAGGTGGAACTATTTATACAAAAGTCCCCCCTGTATCCCCACTGGGGGGGGGGGGGGGGGGGTGGTATAGTTCTTCTGATTGGAGATATTTATCCTGCCCCATGCCCAAAGTCTTCATTTAACTGTCATTGGCATGCAGGATGCATGTTATTTGAATTCGTGTCATCCATCCCACCGTACAACATGGCCTCCTACTGAATAGCGGAATGGGCTTTAACGTGTGCGCAAGATCTTGTGCATGCGTTCATAAGGAAAAATTGGTTTTAAATCTCATCCGAAAGACTTCCCCAACTGACGTCAGGTACTCATTTACACCTCGGTGAAGAAATAGTAAAGTGTCTTTCCTAAGGACATACCACTAGGAACGGAGCGGCATTTAAACCCGCGCTCTCGCAAACCTGTCAAATTATGAGCTGGTGATTCTAACCACTCAGCCACGGTGGTTCCAAGTTAATAGCATGAGTACAAGCTAATACAACAGGATTGTGATGATTGTGAGCTGTACAGTAGGATTGTGATTTGATACAATTGCAATTATTAGGATTATGGGTAGGTATAGTGGAGGGTAAAAAAAAAGGATACATTGTTTGATACAATGATAAAATTGTGAGTTGTTTTAATAGACCTACTGCGTAAATCAAATCAGGCAGAGTGATCCGCGTTGGTAAGAGTGATCTCCCTTGAAATGTCTTACACTTTCCTTCATATTTTTACTTGCACACACACACTTCTTACTTGCAGTGTGCGTGTGCGTGCGTGCATGTGTGTGTGTGTGCGTGTGCGTGCGTGAATGTAGACAAAATTATGCACACAAAATTACACACACTCTCTTTCTCTCTCTCTCTCTCTCTCTCTCTCTCTCTCTCTCTCTCTCTCTCTCTCTCTCTCTCTCTCTCTCTCTCTCTCTCTCTCAATCTGAATAAGAGGTTTGTGCTGTGTTTTGTGCTGTGTGTGTGGTGTGTGTGTGTGTCTTTCTCTCTCTCTCTCTCTCTCTCTCTCTCTCTCTCTCTCTCTCTCTCTCTCTCTCTCTCTCTCTCTCTCTCTCTCTCTCTCAATCTTGAATAACTTGAATAAAAGGAAGATTGAATAAGAGGTTTGTGCTGTGTTTTGTGGTGTGTGTGTGCGTGCGTGTGTGTGTGCATGCGAGCACACACACACACACACACCACACAAGTCTGTGTGTGCAACACATAATTTTGTCTACATTCACGCACAAACACACACACACGCGCACGCACACACGCACGCACACACACACATGCGTGCACACACAACCAGCAAAACCAAATGTCTCTCTCGCTCTGTCTCTGTCTCAAGGTCAGACACACACAACGCACACACACACACCACAAAACACAGCACAAACCTCTTATTTAATCTTCCTCTTATTCAAGTTATTCAAGATTGAGAGAGAGAGAGAGGGAAAGAGAGAGAGAAAGAGAGTGTGTGTAATTTTGTGTGCATAATTTTGTCTACATTCACGCACACACACGCTCGCGCGCACGCGCACGCACACACACACACACACACACACACACACTGCAAGTAAGAAGTGTGTGTGTGCAAGTAAAAATATGAAGGAAAGTGTAAGACATTTCAAGGGAGATCACTCTTACCAACGCCAAATAAGCCAGGAAGAGTTATTTCCGAATATGGCCTATTCGATTGTGAGTTTGGTACATTAGCATTGAGAGTTGATTGACTAGGATTGTGATGTTGATACAATTGGATTGTGAATTGGCACAGTAGGATTGTGAGTTAGCACACTAGGATTTTGATTTAATACAATAGGATTTGTAGATCTAAGATGACATAACATGATTTTTTTTTTTACTATTCTATAGGATTTTTTAGGTGACAATATTTATAGGATTGAAAGACATGACAATGGATTTCTGAGTTGGTGAGTTGGCACAATAGAATTGTGACTTGATACGGAAGGATTCTTGTGTTGATACAATATGATCAGCACTGTTAGAAGTTTTTTGCTTGTTTGTTGCTTTGCTGTTGTTGTTTTTCTTAACTTAGCCAAGGTGATTCTGTTTTTGTCTTGTTAACTCAGTTTTCCGCTGATTGGTAATACAAGCAGCTTTTTCTGAGTAGCTTACCTTTTCTTTATTTCTGTAGATTTTCTAATGGTAGTGGAATTAAAGGTTAATTACCCGGCCATAGGCCTGGGTTTTGCGATTGGTTTGTGTGTGAGAGAGTCTGTGTATCGATTATCTTTAAAACTACTGTTTGGACTTTGATTAAAATTGGCAGAGGGGTGGACAGCTTGAAAAGGAAGCTTCCTTTCGTTAATCAACACCGTGCTGACCTTGACCTTGAAGTTTGACCTTGAAAACCGAAATTTCCTTCTTTGGGGTATGTGATTCCCCCCCCCCCAACTTTATTTATTTTGTGAACTAGTGAACAGAATCGCTTCAAATTTTGTGTGGTGGTGTACCATGGTGCAAGGAAGTTTGTATAAAAGTTCAGCTGTATCTCGTGAACTACTGAACAGAATCGCTTCAAATTTTGGGCAATGTATTTTATGCGTTCTGTAAGGGTGGAAAGTGGTGTGTTTATGGGGGGAGGACATAACTCGGTGCAAGGAAGTTTGTATAAAAGTTCAGCTGTATCTCGTGAACTACTGAACAGAATCGCTTCAAATTTTGGGCTATGTATTTTATGCGTTCTGTAAGGGTGGAAAGTGGTGTGTTTATTGGGGGGGGGGGGGGAGAGGACATAACTCTGGCCGGGTTTGCATTGTCACAATGCGTTGCTGCCGCTCGGCGAAGCCCTTGTTTTGTTTTTGAATTTATCATTATTGGTGTCAGTTGTCTCTTAAAACATTGCCAAATTTGTGTCATATTCATGCAACTTTGATATCAAGCACGTTTTGATTGTTTTTTGTTTTTCTTCTTACCTTTGTTTATGATATTGTTGCTAAATGTCATAGTATATATTTTACCCGTTGGAAATAATATGTTGATTGTTTTTTCTTGCAGATTGAAGGGACACATACCTTTATTAATGGGCCAGTCAGCAGGTTAGTAGAGATTTTGACAGTTAGGGGTCAAATAAAGCGCAGTGGAACCTTCCTATTAAGGCCTTCCCTATCAATACTCTCTCTAAGATATGTCAAAAAAAATGTCACCAATATTTTCCCCCTTCATATTCGGACTACTGCGTGCCCACCTCCCTATAAGACCCCTCCCTATAACAACTTTTTTGGCCTGATTTTTTTTTTTAATTGGGAGGTTCTCCTGTAAAGGATAAATTTGTGATGCATTACAAACTATAACTTTTTTGTCCTGTCCAAAATTTTTTTTTTTTTTAAAATGATGTATTTTAAAAGCGTACAAAATAATAAACATATGTAATACAGACACTACAACAGACACGACGAGTATGCGGTGCTTCTTTTGATGAGTATAAGTAGGATACATAGTTTTAAATGTTTTCCAAAAGATATAAAAAGTTACGAAATGGTGCAGAGATTCTGGTTTACAGATTAAAATTATTGAAAAGCCAGGGGAGGCATTGGAGTGGTAAAAATAGACCGTGTGCCACAAACGATTGCGATTTCGCGCTTGTTGAATAATGCATTTCCTTTTTTCTACGACAATTGAGGAAGGAAGCACCAAGACTCAAGGACTCAAGACTCGAGACTACTTTATTATCTCAAAAGTGAGAAATTGATTTGTGGCACGGCCCGCATAAACACATATACAATAAGAACATAATAATTAAATACCCAACACACAAAACTTTATATGACATGTAAAAAGAAAGCACGATTATTCAATATGATAATAATAATAATGCACCTGCACATTTTAAAAAAAAAAAAAAAAAATAAAAATAAAGTAAGAACACATGAAATAGAATGCAATAGCTCGATATAGCCAAATATGAAACTAATAGAAAAATTTATCTTGTTACAAAAAAGAAAAGGAAGTAGTTTATTGTTGTTATGATCTTTATGAGGCCTAGCAGATCCAAAGGTATAATCTACTTGTGTGTATGCACGGGTGCAACTCTTTCGGTTTCACACTGATTTTAATTCATTCAGAAATAAAAATCGACCACAAGCGATTTGGGGCGTTTTGAACTTGGTTGTTCTATCCCGGAAGTCTCTCTCTAAGAATCTTGGAAAACAGCCTGTTGATGCTGTATTGTTTTAGAAGGCAATGTAATCATTTTACAAGGCTTATCGAACTAAAAAAACCCTGTCTCTGTCCATCATTTTAGCTGTCTGTCTCGTTATCTCTCTGTCATGCGTTGCCCCCCTGAATCCTCCAACAGGGCTCTGCCTCTGTACCCCACCAAGGGCCTTGCGAGGCCCCTGGACCCCTGCCTTTCAGGTTTTTGTTTGTGGCTCAAGCCACAAACCTATAACTCACTTTGTCGGTCTGTCGGTCAAAAATTGTCGCACATTTTGACAAAATTGTCGCACTTCAAATCGAGGCTACACTTCTTGACGCTCTTTAAAATGATGTATTTTAAAAGCGTACAAAATAATAAACATATGTAATACAGACACTACAACAGACATGACGAGTATGCGGTGCTTCTTTTGATGAGTATAAGTAGGATACATAGTTTTAAATGTTTTCCAAAAGATATAAAAAGTTACGAAATGGTGCAGAGATAACATTCTGGTTTACAGATTAAAATTATTGAAAAGCCAGGGGAGGTAACTCATGATTGGAGTGGTAAAAATAGACCGCGTGCCACAAACTATTGCGATTTCGCGCTTGTTTTCATTTCGGGGAGTTGCACCCATGTGTGTGTGTGTGTTGTATTTGTGCATACATATGCAAACACTAGACTTCTACATTAGATTAGGGTTTGAAATTCAGTTTGTAGACAAAAATGATAGTAAGGTGAAGCAAAAATGATCATAAAAGTTACTGAATTTTACTGATCTTGAGGCACATTTTTTTCCAGACTGAGACCCCTAATAGTGTAGAGATCCCCTTGTGGGGATACCGGGGGGTCTTTTGTTTAAATAGTTTCCCCACCTTCTGGAGGTTCTGTGTTTATAACTTCCTCTAATCTGTCACTCTCTTTGACTCTACCTTTTCCCTCTGCTTGCTGTCATCTACTATCTCTCTGCCTTGCCGGTCCATTCTCCTGCCATTTTTCAAGAAACACTTTCAGAAAGATTTCCTCCAGCCGAGGTCAGACATGCTGGGCCTAATTATTTCTTACTTAGGCGCATAAGGGCAGCAATACGCATCTGCACTCATAATTGACAAGAAACTGTCTGAGGGATCGAAGAAGAAGAAGAAGTGTAGTGATACATTATATAGTAAAAAGCCAAGTGTCTGTGTGTCTGTCTGAAACACAAAACGGGCCTTATAACTCCGCCGTTTTTCGACCGAATTGCTTCAAATTTGCTATGAGCCCTAATGATGGCAACGGCAACCGAGGCGGCCGTGTCATTTGCGCGGTTTGGCAAATGCGCGAAACACGTATCCACCGGCCTCTCGGTGCCCGTATCTCCGGTATTTCTGGACGGATTGCCTTCAAATTTGGACGGTAGATGACCGGAGATTGTGACTATCTGTGTGCCAAACCGGAAGCGAATCGAATTCATAAACGCGCGCGATATACGCCGCTTCACCTTTTCACAAATAACTGCCGTTTCTTAACCGAATCGCTTCCTATTTGCTGTCAGGCTTGCTGTGGCCGGGGTAAAGCCTGGCAGCAAATTTGAAGAGAATCGGGAGAGCGCATCACTCTCAGAGCAGCGCCAATGGGAAACGGGGCCTTATAACTCTGCCGTTTCTTAACCGAATCGCTTCAAATTTGCTCTACTCAGCGTTACCAGTACTTGGCGTTACTGTTACTAGGCGTTACCGTTACTAGTTATAAAAATAAAAAAATTGATCAAAATTGGAGGATAAGCCTTGTAGTAAGTTAAACCATATAAATCTATAAAATGTGTTAAATGCCATAAATAACTGGTAGTCTTGTAAAAGTATGAACACTCAATTATTATAACTGTTACAATCATGTTTTCTGCTGTAGTGCTTCCCACGAACGGTCCAATGACACGGGATATGGACGGGCTGATAGAGCTGACACGGGCACTGTACACCACCAAGATGCATGATATAGACTCCACAGTCCCTCCTTATGGCTTCAGGGAGGAGGTACATATATTGCCTGTCTAATGATGGTTTTCTTTTTTTAGTCCGTCACCAAGACGGACTATTGCGATGGGCTGGTTTGTTTTTTTTTTTTTTTTATTTTTATTTTTTTCTGTCTGTCCCAAGGATATCTCCCGAACCGCTTGACCGAATCGCGTCAAATTTTGTGTGAAGGTGTGCCTCCTTAATAGGAAGAGATCGGCGCAAACCATTTTGCCGTCGTGACCTTGACCTTGACGTACGACCTTGAAAACCGAAAATCTATTTTTAGCCATATCTCGGGCACCGATCAACATAGGATGTTGAAACTTGGTATGAAGGTGGTTTGGCTTATGCCCGTTCTGATGATGGCATACCGATCAAGGTCAAGGTCAAGGTCAAAAAGATCGCTGGAGCCTGAAAATCGGAGGGTCATTTTTTTCTCCTTCTGTCTGTCCCAAGGATATCTTTCGAACGGGTTGACAGAATCACGTCAAATTGTGTGTGCTGGTGTGTCACCATGAGAGGAAGGCATCCGCGCAAACCATATTGCCGTCGTGACCTTGACCTTGGCGTATGACCTTGAAAACCGAAAATCTTTCAGGGGCCATAACTCCCACACCGTTAGTGTTAGAGTCTTCAAATTTGGCATGAAGGTACTTTGGCTTATGCCCGTTCTGATGGTGGCATACCGATCAAGGTCAAGATCACGGTCCGGGCGATCCGTAGGCCTTGAAAGTGGTAGGGGTCTACACATTGGGTTTTAAGCCATATTTTCCACATTGGTACTGACAGAAGCGCTTCAGATTGTGTGTGGTACTGTATACCCTAGAGAAGAAAACATCCGAGCATAAATTATCACCATGCTGACCTTGACCTTGAAGTGTGACCTTGAAAACCGAAATTTCCTTCTTTGCGCTATATGTTTCTTCTTCAAGCTGTATCTCGTGAACTAGAAGACAGAATCCCTTCCAATTTTGTGTCAGGATGTGACACTCTACGGGGTGTCGCAAGTGCGTGGCATTGCTGGTGACGGACATGTCTGCCGCTCGGCGACGCCCTTGTCGTTTATGCGTTTGTTTTTGTATGCAGCTTACTCAAAAGTAGCTTTGGAACTTAAAAACAGTGGAAAGAAGTATTGGTATTGCTTTTATAGTCACAGAGCTCCCCGTGGGGATACCGGGAAGTCTTCGTAAAAATAGTTCCCCCACCTTCTAGAAGTTCTGTGGCTTGTAACTTCCAGAGCTCCTCCGAAATCGGAATGTGTCGGCTGTACGCAGCGGGGAGACCAGTGAAAACAGAAAACTGGACACATACGTACTTTATCCATTATGGCCATATGGCCTGGGACAGCAGAAGAAGAAGAAGAATAGTCACAGAGACTCATCTTAGTGAAATGCGGGCTGCTCTCACATGGGGAGTGCATTGCTGCCAGTACAGCACCACATAATTCATGCAAAGTTTTTGTGTGACGGAAAAAAATTTTAACCAAATGCAACTCCTTTGTTTGGGTAAAGGTAAAGATGTGCCACAAAATGCGTGAGCACTCAGTTAATTCAGTTTTTTCCGTTCTCTTTCTTACCATTACATAGAAAGATCAGAAAAACTTCCCACTGCAGTCAGGAAACATTTTACAAGGCAAATGAATTACCTCTTCTGTCACACTAAATGCAACCCTAGAAAATAAAATAAGTATACCCTAACTTGTTAACCTTTTCACTGCCCCGTCACGGATATGTACTTCCAGTAACCTATAAACCGCCCGTTTGAAATATCCAGTCATGTTATTCTAAGAGTTTGCGTTTTTTCCCGTCTTATATGTTCGGGGGGGTGAGAGGTTCTAGGGTATATTCAAGGGTTAGAAAAGCATAGGTTATATGCACTTTTATTCAGAAAGTTTTGCGATAGACTTAGCAACCTAAAAAATAGTTGCCCCTAACCGGAATACGGCAGTTTAATGTTGTGGATGTTGTAAGAAGCACACAACACAAATCTACAACGCCAAAAATACAATTTGGTGAGTTAAGGTGTTGGGCGGAAAGGTGCGCTACGTGTCTTGACCATTGATGGTTACCGGATTTGCGCGCCGTGTGGACGGAAGGGGGGAGTGGTAAATTTTAACCAAATGTCAACTCCTTTGTTGCCACTGGGTTCTTCAAAATGTACACAAATTTCCCCCTTACTTGCGTGAAAACCGTATGCACAGAACACGCAAAACCATCTCGGTTTTTGTCGTCTCATCCATTATATAGAGCATTCAGACCATTAGGTCTAATAGAAAGTGATCAGAAAAACTTTCCACTGCAGTCAGGAATGATTCCGGGGTTGTTGCTTACAAGGCAAATGAATTACCTCTGACACTCTGTCACACTAAATGCATTGTTGGGAAGAAAATAAAATAAGTATACTGTGAACTTGTTGACCTTTTCACTGCCCCGTCACGGATATTTCCGTCTTTTTCCAGTAACCTATAAACTGCCCCGTCACGGAAATATCCGTCATATGGTTATTCTAAGAGTTTCCCGTTTTCTATCCATACGCTTTTCGCAGTATGTTTGAATGCATGTGAGAGTGTTCTCAAAGGATAGTATATTCAATCCCCGTTCAGAAAAGCATAGGTTATATGCACTTTTATTCAGAAAGTTTTGCGATAGACTCGGCAACCTAAAACGGCTTGGCAAATAGTTGCCCCGGAACCGGAACTGGGCTCGGCAGTGAAGGGGTTAATGTTGTGGATGTTGTTCAAGAAGCACACACACACAAATCTACACTTCTCATGCCAGTCATCGTGTGTTAAGGTGTTGGAGCGGAAAGGTGCGCTACGTGTCGGGTTTTTCACCAGCATTGATGGTCTCCAGGCCCACCCGGCCTGTGTGCGCGCCGTCATGGAAGCCAAGGCTGCCCTGGAGCGGAAAGGACATGAGGTAAACACACTGCACACATCGCTTCTTGAAATAACCTCTTTATAGCAATCATTAGCATATCATAGGCGTCAACTCAATTTTCCTTTTTTTCAAAACTTGAAAAAATAATTTCCCCCTTACTTCAAGCCTGAAAACTATAAATTTCAGAACAGGCAAAACCATGAAAATGTTGCCGTGAATACATTATATTCAGACATCGTTTTCATGCAGTTTTCTTATATATATTGAAAAATGGGCAGGGGAGCATACCCTCCTTTCTCAAAGGACAGGTTTTCCCATTCTTTCAAGTGTCTCCCACTCCCAACTCGTGCCTTTTTGGCCACAGGGGGGTTTGTAGAACTGGAAGAATTAGCGTCCGCCATTTTCGATTCAAACAACGCTCACACGGAAGTTCTGAAGAAACCACGTATGCGCAGATTACCAGAACAAATCGAACAAATCGCTTTCTGCGCATGACCGATCATCTAGCCTACTGCTTTCATTTTCCTGTTCGGCTGCTTGGCGTCCGCGTTTTGTCGTCTGCTATCACAAAATTCTATCACTTCGTGGTTTGTCTCTGATTTCTGATCTGCCTGTATAAGTCAGTTTTACCAGTATTGAAACTGTTATACGGCCGTACAGACCCAAAATCATGGTTTTCCTGTACAGCAATACCTATGGCATTTTCTCGGTAAAGTCATTGCACATGGTGCTTCATAAATAATGTGTTAGCAATTGTTAGGGTATTCTCTGTAAAGTCATTACACATGACAAATCATAATACAATGTCTTTGCAATGGTTAGGGTATTCTGTAAAAGGACATTTTCATATGGGGGTTCATAAAATAATGCCTTGGAGCAATCATCAGAATTTTCTCTATAAAGACATTGCACATGGCAGTTCGTAAAATGTTGTATGCAATTTGTAGGATATTCTCTATGCTTCTTTTTGGTATGGTATCCTGAAGTCAACCAGACCTTTGAGATACAGACACCTACACTGGAAAAGAAGGGCTGATAAACAAAGAGAATGCTTATTCTGGTGTATCACTAGATGTAGCAATAAGCTCAAACTTCAGTTAACTCTTCCCATGGCTTTTTGTCATAATAGCCTTGAATCCAACTACCTTGAAAGACAATGGATCTGAAGGACCACAAGACAAGGACAAAGTTTATAAATGTGTTTTAGCAACTAACTCAAACGTCTTTCTGTTGTAGTCCATGCTTCTTCTCATAATCCTGAAGACAACCAGGCTCAGAGATACAGGCACTTGATTAAAAGACAGCTCTTTCACTCTTCTAGCGCCATGTATTTTTTGACGTTCTTGGTTGTCCGTTACACGTTACACCTCAACCAACAGGGGGGTAGTTATTTATTCGAGTGCGTATGCGTAGCTTTAACAGAAAAAAATTCAGATATAAGCTCTGAAAGTAAACAGACACATGACAGGGTACTTGGCAGTGAATGTCTTTGCATTTGGTGGGAGTGAAGTGTGATGTTTGGGGCGAAGAAGAGTTAAAACAAAAAGTATCCTCCGAAGTCAGAGTGTGGCTGCCCACGTGGCGGAGTAACCAAAAACGGTCACACACGTAATGTTCTCATCCCTAGTTGGGGCATTTGTACCATAGCGTTCAATTGCTTTGGCTGTTGGGATGATCCCTGGAGTCTTTGAGCCAGGGAATGACAACTACAGCAACAACAACAAAAGAAAAAGTCTGTCAGTGTGATAGGTGATGTGATTCAAGATGTTCAAAAAATGTCTTGTTTATAAACGTTTTAAATGAAGAGATCTAGACTAGACTAGCCATGCTCTACAAGATACAAAACAATCTGGTCACTATGAAAACTGTAAGAGTGAAACTGGTCCCAGCACCACAGCGCCAACGTCAAGCACACCCCAAGCAGCTGGCCCAGACCTACTGCCGCACTCAATACAGGCAAGCAAGTTTCCTGCCACGTACCATCAAGGCATGGAACAACCTCCCAGAACAGGCTGTTGAGGCGAGGACCTTGGGCACTTTTGTGTCCTGGGTCTCCAAATCACAGTAACTACACTCCCTTCTCTCTTTTTCTTTATTTTCTTTAGTTCATTTTTAATTTATTTTTAGTTCATTTTCCTTCATTTTATTCTTCCCAATGACGCGGCATCACGTTGGGGCCCGATTAGCTGGACCTGGCTGGCTGGGTCATTCTCTCGCTTGGCGCGGCATCATGTTTTTCTCCTGTCCACTTCCTTGTTCTTGATAGTTTGTTGTCTTGCGCATTCCCGTAGATCCTCCCAAATACAGCGACATAATAGTCAGCAGTGACTGCGGTTGCTATAGGGAAAAGAAAGATCTTTGAAGAAAAAAATCCCTTGTTTGACAGGTGATACCGTTTGAGATACCAGACGTGTACCCTATGTTCTGCGAGCTTTGGATGAAGGGCATCTTCGCTGATGGAAAAGAAATAAACGCCTTAATGTGAGTCAGTTTCCTGTCATTAGATATGTAAATATATAACTAATTGTTTTGTTATTAAATGTTCAGTATTATTCATGGCATTGCACCAACCATTTGGACATCTTGCACACAGCCAGCTTTAGCTCGATATGGCTTGCCCTCACACCCCCAACATAAATCCTTAATACTTACAAAGAAGGGCAATGTCTCGGAGAAGTAGGTCTTATGTTGGAGGGAGTCTTATAATGGGAGGTCTTATAAGGGAGGTTCCACTGTGTTAGTTATGTTATTCATAACTCAGTTTTGATTATTTTATATTTTATTTTGGCGCACTTCACTTTGCTGCATTGTGGACATGCGCTAACAGTACTTGTTGTTTGGCTGGAACTTCGCCATGTTAGAGTAAAGTTGGATTTAGAATTGAAACTCGTGTTTGTTCACGAGAGCAAAACACCTGTATGAATGAGACACTAGAATAGCTAACCCATCAGAGAACACACTGCAGTGTCATGGAGTAACTGTGTTGGTGTTCAAGGACCATGCTTTGATTGACAGTTTTCACATCCATTGTATTATGGAAACACATGCTAATAGGAATTTGTTCGGAAATAACTAAGGGGAGTAATTTCATGGTGTGTGGGAGTGATCTTGCCTAATGAGGCGTTATACTACTCCTTGCCAAGACGAAAGGGCGATAATTTTAGGCCTGAACTGCCGATGCCCCCTGGTGACGAGTCAGGAGCAGATACTTTTCTGTGGCTATATACTACTAGTTCTGACAGGCAATGGCGATAATCTTAAGTATGCGGCGTTCGCATCTCAGGTCAAGAGACGGGGGCAGAGAATGTTCGGTATAAAGCCTCATTGAAACTCGTGTTTGTTTACGAGAGCAAAACACCTGTATGAATGAGACACTTGAATAGCTAACCTACCAGAGAACACACTGCAGTGTCATGGAGTAACTGTCAAGGACCATGCTTTGATTGACAATTTTCACATCCATTGTATTATGTCCTTGCTACTGGAAATGCGTGCGGAAAGGAATTTGTTCGGAAATAATTAAGGGGAGTAATTTCATGGTGTGTGGGACTGATCTTGCCTAATTCAATCGGTCAAAAAGGGGAAGTCACTCTACCATCAGCTCTCGTAGCCTATCGACTCGTGTGTTTGAGCAGACATACAGCACTTAGAACACTGTGACATACAGCACTTAGAACACTGCGTCATTCTAAAAAAATTGTCATTTATATGTTTACGTCACATTTTGCAAGTTTTATCAGTTTGTGGCCACTGGCCACCCCTAATTTTTCTTTAAAAAAATGTTTGCAAGTCGCTGACTCGCATCCTGTGGTTTCAAGCTTCGACGCCATTGTTGCTATGGTATTTGACCGAGTAATGAAGGTAAACAACTCTAATTTTTACAAAGTGCTCTCCCCTAGTTTTTTCAGAAAATCGTCTATTGCCAGGGTGCTGAGTTAAACGATAATCTCCATGACACTGCTGATGTAGCCGGGGCTATGGCCACATTTCTTTCCTTAACCCTTTAGGTCCTGACGCTCTGTGCGCTCAGTCACCTCTGAAATCCTAGTCTAAGGGACGTCACTCCGTACAAAAGGGGGGGTAGCGTCAGAAAAATAATAACATAAAATATACCCTAGCAGATTTTGTTTTTTGTTTTGTTTTGAATGTGTTGCCGAGTCTGATTTGCAAAATGAATTTCAAGATGTTATGGGGATACATGGCTCCACAAAAAAAATCAAAATGCCAAAGTGTAGTCGCAAACTGCTTTCACTAGTTATTTTCTCTGCCTACTTTTTGCAGACTGGTGAAGCCTAAGACGACTGAAAATATAGTGAAATGGAAATGTAGATCAAAATCATTCACTTACCCTGTCACTTCACGATCTTATAATTCCTATCTTTCACAAAAAAAAGGAATTTTCATCGCTGTCATCACTCAGTGGATGCAATAACGATTCATCATCCGTGATGCAAAAGTCGGGGGAAAATGCCAATGTCAGTAACACGACTTCAGAAATTTGCATCGATTGAACAAAAACAAGCTCGCTGCCGAAATAGGTCAGAGTTCACTCCTTACTCATCACTTCATGATCTCATAAGTCCCATCTTTCACAAAAATACGACTATTCATCGCTTTACTCAGTCAATGGATGCCATAACTGTTCGTCATCCATGTTGAAAAAATCGCGAAAATGCAGAAGTCGGTCACTAAATTTCAAAAATTCATATCTTCCAAACCAATAGGCCTATAAGCCATTGTAAGCAACAGGGCGGAAGTGTAATCTATTGCGAAAGCGAGGCTGAAGTGCGCACGTTACTGCCATGTGATAGAAACAAAATGGAAGTGCCCAAACCGGCCACGTGGAATCCGAACGTTCTCGGCATTTACAGTCCAATTTTTTTCTGAATGTTCCCGAACGTTCACCGCATAAGAGGATTAAAAGAAACAAATTCAACCTTGAGAGGTTTTCTTTGTCATGTTTTTTTTCTTGGCAGAGTAGATCACGATGAAACTGAATGAAATTTTATTTCCAGTGTTCAAAAAAAAAGTTTTAAATGGTAGGGAAGTATGAGGCAGCAAAAAAGTGTGTTGACACAACATTTAGTGAGGCGTTGTGTAGAGGGTTAGGGTCGTTGCTCATAATCCAACGGGTTTGGGAGTGTGCTGGTTTGAACCCAGCTCCGTTCATGGTGTTGTGTTCTTGGGAAAGATACTTTACTCCTATTTCCTGGTCCTTCGGATGAGTCCTTAAACCAAGGTCCCGTGGGTGAATGCACGCACAAGATCTTGCGCACACGTTAAAGCCCATTCCACTATTCGGTAGGAGTAGGCTGTGTTGTGCCAGTGGGATGGATGACACGAACTCACATAGCATGGCAAAAATGGGTTGCGCTGTACTAGAGCGACGCGCTCTCCTGGTGGGAGCAACCCAAATCTCACAGAGATGAGTTTCTGTGACTAGAAAATACCTAAATATAAACAACAACAAAAAACACTAAAATACCTATTATCTTCTCTGAAATGGAAAATCATGGGTCTAGCCATAGCAGTATCCAATATTGAAGAATGTATTGGAGATCATTTTAATTGTGGTATTCTTTAGGGAGTCAAAGTAAAATATGGGACATAAATAAGATTATACTTTGTAAAGTGAATTCTTTTTCATTTTATGTAAGCATGAATGCCTAGAATTTCATCCCTTTTTTTTTTTTATTGTACTCGTTTCACAGCAAAGATGATGTCTTGGACACATGTGTCAGTTCCATGTACTATCCTGGAAAGCTGCCATTGCCTGTGAAGTACATTGTTTCTAAACTGACCAGTTTCGTGGTAAGTAGGTTTTTTCCCAATGTTTTCATTCTAGAAATATTATTTTTTGCATGTGTCATTCCAACCATTTTATGCAACAAGATAATGCATTGTGAATTGTTAACGATTTCAGTATCTTAGATTCTAAGTTAGATCTGGGTAAGTTGTTCCTGATAGACTGCCTTTTAAGAGTAATATTTGCAATGTTCATTAATAATCAATAAAACACCTGTGACACCAACTGCTTACCCCCCCCCCCCCCAAATGATGACAGTAACTGCTTAATTCAGACAATGCAAAGGACACCACTGTCTTCAGTAACAGTTCCAAATCACCTCCATTCTTAGTCATTTTAAGGAGCACTTCATAGTCTAGTGTCAATACAAGCTGCTAGCATTAATCCAGTTTCCATTTCTTTTATTCATCTCCTATGGCATATGTAAGCTCCTTCCTTAAGTCCAATCACAACTAGCAGGAAAAGTATTCGCACTTTGGGGTGGTGGTGGTGGTGATTTTTGTGTGCTTTTGGCTATAAAGTGTTCTGAAACTTCATAAAGTTTAGTATGTATAGAACTAGAAATGAGAAAAATGTCAATTCATGTGTTCACAAACCTGCATATCCCAACAAATTTTAACCCAAATTTGCATCCAAGACATAGAGCATGGAGCTTACAAGTTGAAATTCGGATCACCACAACTGCTAGGCTTATTAAACGGCTAAACGATAATAATAATAATAAATGAAACTTATATAGCGCTGCTCGATGGCATGTCATCATCACAGTGCTTTACAAAGATTTAGAAGAAAGAAAAAAAAAAGAAAAAACCCCTATTACACCAACTTATACATACCCCCCCCACACACACACAGGGAGGAACCCCTCTCACACAAAGCCGTACAAACAAACCTGACGCAGAAACAAGAGCAAGCACTTGCCTCCCCTTTCCACACCTCCTTCACAAAACTCCCTCGCTAAACAATCTGAGGTGTTACGTTTGCTTTATGATTTGTTTTCCTGACACATAAAGTATGTGTTGTTTGCACAGGATCCTCCACGTAGTCAGATGATAAGGGCAATGACCCAACTGCCCAGGTGAGGCCACTTTTACCATATTTTACTGATCATACGGGGTCTTTCGTAAAAATAGTTCCCCCACCTTCTGGAAGTTATGTGCTTGTAACTTCCTCTAATCTGCCACTCTCTTTGACTCTGCCTTTTCCCTTTGCTTTCTATAATCTACTATCTTTCTGACTTATTGGCCCATTCTCCTGCCTTTTTTCATAAAAATCTTCCGAATAATTTTTCTCCTTTGAGCTCCTCTGAAATCGGAATGTGTCGACTGTACGCAGCGGGGAGACCAGTGAAAACTGAAAACCGGACACATACGTACCTGACCCATCATGGCCATATGGCCTGGGAACGCAGAAGAATAAGAATAAGAATAAGGTGATACATTTCTTTCCTTTACATGTACATAAAAAAAAGTGTACAAAAAAACAAAAACAAAATAAATAAAACAAAACAAGAGTGGTGCGAATTTCATAATTCAATTATTACTGAGGAGAATTTAATCTTACATTGGAAGAAGATGGTAGGGTCCATTTCTTTATCTGAGGGCTCTTTGTGTCAAAAACTGCAACAACAAAAAAAGCTTTCTTTTTATAATTCTTAAAATCTCAAGGACATTTTCCTTAAGATCAGAATGAAGATTTGAACACTTTATTATTTTCAGTTACATGTAAATCATTGTTCAATATGCAGAATAAATATTAGCCTTCTTTTTATGTCCCACTTTGTAAGTGTTGTGTGTGCTTTCCAGGACTGTTGGTGACTACTGGGATGTGCAAGGGAAGATTATGGTTAGTATGGAGCGAGAGAGAGAGAACACGGATGGAAGTTCAGTTTAACGTCGCGTATCGGCTTTCGCCATGTACGACGGGCTGAACAAACCAACCAAGGTATAAACAAAAATTTATGTTGCTGAATCACTGTCTTAGCCAAAAGGCCGAGAAGCGATCAGAAAGAACACTCTGAAATGCTTTAATTACAGCAAAGTTACCGTCTTGTGTGTAAGGGAGGTAACACATGAAGACTACATTATTTCAAGTTAATGAAAAGCTAAAATAAGTCTGATTGCGTAATACAGTGGAACCTCCCTTATAAGACCTCCCATTATAAGACCCCCTCCCACATAAGACCTACTTCTCTGAGACATTGCCCTTCTTTGGACAATAAATGAGAGTGAAGGCATGGTGATACAAAATGTGTAATTGTTCTCCAGGTTTACAAGATGATGGTGGAGAAAGCCTGGAAGAATCAGAAGCTGGATGCCCTTCTGTGTCCTGGCTATGCCTTCCCTGCCATCACTGCTGGCTACGAGGAAACCGTGTTCTGTAAGATATGCACACACACTCTCACACACACATTTTTTGTTATGTCAATATATTACTAAAGGAATCTGTATTAGTTTTGGGACTAGGCAAACCACCTTTAAAACCTTTCTCATTAATGTGGATTCCAAGTCTAGGTGACCTGGAATGCTTGGGACTTCTAGAATATCATTGCATGGATTTTTTTCTGCGTTCCCAGGCCACATGGCCATAATGGGTGGAGTATGTATGTGTCCGGTTTTTAGTTTTCACGATTTTGAAGCTCATAGGGGAACATTGTTTGGAAGAACTTTTGGGGGGAAAATGCAGAACACACTCTTAGCATAACGCTGTCATTACTATTAGTGTTTCGAGGAATGGCTGTTACAATAGGGAAGTGGGCTGTGCTGGATCTGTATCAAAATCGCTACTGCTATCATTTTTTAAAAAGAAAATCATTTCAGCAATGGATGAGTGGGTATATAAATGTAAAATAAAACCCTATTAGCATGTAATGTATCCTTGTAGACTTTGATTTGTAGGTATTATGTTTGTACATGAAAAAGATAAGTTGTATGCATATGTAAACACTATGCCTATTTGCTCAATTTTCGATGTTATGGCATAGTTGGATTGTTAATAAGCTATTCATACTTATTGATGATGTTTGCATTAATTTTTGTTTGTACATGTATGTGCAAATCATTGGAGAAAAGAGAACCTTCTTTGCAAGGGGAAAAAAAAAGAAAAAAAAAGAAGCAGAATAATGGGCCAGTAAGGCAGAAATATAGTAGGAAGAGGAAAAGACAGAGTCAGAGTGATAGATTAGAAAAAGTTTCTAGCACTTCACTTTCAGAAGTTGGGGTTACTATTTGTACTGACAGATCCCCGGTATCCCCTTGAGGCGTTTTTCTTCCCATCCCCTGTCCTTCATGTCAACAGACAAGAAGCCCACCACAGTTAACCATAGTGTTTGTATTCTCATGGTATTCAAGAGCTGCAGACTAAACATCAGCGTTATGTCTCAATTCAAAAGACTTCAGTACTCATCTCTCTAACACAAACCTGTTTACTCTATACTCTTTTCAAGTAGTTTTCTACTCAACGAGTGACTTAGTGCGATTTTTCTCACACCAGAGGGCATGACGCTCGTGTGGGGCTAATCCGCTCTATTTTATTAGTTGGGGATAAAGAAAGAGAGAGAGACAGTGAGTGGTCCTACCATCACTCTCTCTCTCACTACGCCCAAGTAAGAAAATCGCGTGATAAGCCCCTAGTGCATTGACTGCCCTCTGGCGTGAAAAATATCGCCATAGGTTGACCATTTGGACCTCAACTACTCTTCAGAATTGAAAATAATGCTCTTTAATTCTTGATTACTACTCATTTTCAGTGAACATTGTTTGATGGGTTAATGAATAAAACTACACATTTTGCACCAAAACTACTCATTTCAACTATCCAGACTAAAGATTTGTGTAGGGGGTAAACAGGTCTCTCTCTGTGTCTTTTTCTCCTGCACCATACACTATACTTTTCTGTGTTGTTGCAGATTCCATTGTGTACACCGCAGTGTTCAACACCTTGAACTTTCCTGCCGGAGTTCTCCCTGTGAGCAAGGTCACTGAGCAAGACATTCGAGATCTGAAGGACCCTTCCGTCTTTCCCGTGAATGGCTTCTATGAGAAGTTTTTGATCAAGGTGTGGTTGTGTCTTTGTGCTTTTACCTCCAGTATCATCATATAATAAAAAGCCAAGTGTCTGTGTGTGTCTGTCTGTCTGAAACACAAAACGGGCCTTATAACTCCACCGTTTTTCGACCGAATCGCTTCAAATTTGCTGTGAGCCCTAACGGGGCGATGGCAACGGCAACCGAGGCGGCCTTGTCATTTGCGCGGTTTGGCAAATGCGCGAAATGCGTATCCGCCGGCCTCTCGGCGCCTGTATCTCCGGTATTTCTGAACCGATTGCCTTCAAATTTGGCAGGTAGATGACCGGGGACGGTGATTATCGATGTGCCAAACCGGAAGCGAATCGATGCAGCAACGCGCGCGATATACGCCGCTTCACCTTTTTACAAATAACTCCGCCGTTTCTTAACCGAATCGCTTCACATTTGCTGTCAGGCTTGCTGTGGCCGGGGCAAAGCCTGGCAGCAAATTTAAAGAGAATCGGGAGAGCGCGTCACTCTCAGAGCAGCGCCAACGGGAAACGGGGCCTTATAACTCTGCCGTTTCTTAATCGAATCGCTTCAAATTTGCTGTACTCAGCGTTACCAGTACTTGGCGTCACCGTTACTAGGCGTTACCGTTACTAGGGAGAGCGCATCACTCTCAGAGCAGCGCCAACGGGAAACGGGGCCTTATAACTCCGCCTTTTCTTAACCGAATCGCTTCAAATGTGCTGTACTCAGCATTACCGGTACTTGGCGTTACTGTTACTAGGGAGAGCGCGTCACTCTCAGAGCAGCGCCAACGGGAAACGGGGGCCTTATAACTCCGCCGTTTCTTAACCGAATCGCTTCAAATTTGCTGTACTCAGCGTTACCAGTACTTGGTGTTACCGTTACTAGGCGTTACCGTTACTTGGCGTTGCGCTAGTGATTATAAAAGATACAAGCTCTTTGATGTAGATTGAGTTCTTTGTTGTTATCAGTTGAAATTCTTTGTTATTGTTTACCAGTCCTTTTGTTGTTGATTACCATTTTCTTTGCTGTATCTTTTTAGTTTTTGTTGTTGATTTTTAGTTTTTGATGTTGAGCAACTTGTTACTGATTGCCAGTGTCTTGCAGTTGATTTTGAGTTCTTTGTTAATGATCATATGAAGTTGTTGAACTTATTGATTACTAGTTGTTTCTTGTTGATTTAGGGTTGTTGGTTATTTAAAGTTTTTTTGCTTTGTTTTTGTTCTTCGTTACCGGTTGTTGTGTTGACCGAGTTTTGCGCATTGTTAATTATCAGTTCTTAGCTATTGATGATCAGTTTTCTTTGTTACTCATCAGCTCTTTGCTGTTGTTTTTCAGGACTCTGAGGGGTCGGTGGGTCTGCCAGTGGGCGTGCAGTGCGTGTCCCTTCCCTACCAAGAAGAACTTGTGCTGAAAGTGATGAAGGACATCGACACTGTCCTCAGAAACTAAAGGGAGAGTCACGTGTCCCTTCCTACCAAGAAGAACTTGTGCTGAGAGTGACATTAGCACCGTCCTCAGAAAATAGAGGTAGAGACACGTGTCCCTTCCCTACCACGAAGAACTTGTGCTGAGAGTGATGAAGGACATCGACACCGTCCTCAGAAAGTAGAGGTAGAGACACGTGTCCCTTCCCTACCACGAAGAACTTGTGATGAAGGACATCGACACCGTCCTCAGAAAGTAGAGGTAGAGACACGTGTCCCTTCCCTACCACGAAGAACTTGTGCTGAGAGTGATGAAGGACATCGACACCGTCCTCAGAAAGTAGAGGTAGAGACACAGTATCATATTTTTCTGAGCATAAGGCAATACTTTTTTCATGGATTGAGACTCCTGCACCTTATAATTTGATTGATAATATAGTAAGAAAATCAGTTTTGTGTAAAATTTGGGGGTTGCGCCTTATAGTCCCCAAAATATGGTAATCAAAGCGCAAAACCTATCAATACATCTTGCGTCAATATTGATGTAAGTGCTATAAAAAAAAGAAAAAGAAGTATGAGCAAAAACGTATGTATTTCACTGTTTGTAAAATAACATTCTAGCAGATAACTTGGTTTTTATAAAATTTAAAAAAAGCAAAGCTTATTGATACTTGGCTTTAAAGGGGTCATGTGGCCTCTGTTGGCTGAAAGATCGTTTCAAATCGGCTCTCAGCGAAAAAACACGCTTTTGTTGGCTACTGTAGGTTGATGAATAAAGTTTTCTCACCTTTTTTGACAACATCTTGTTTGTCTCCGACTCATCTGAAGCAGCAATCGAAAGAATTAGTAGTTTGAGCCGCGATGTTCGACAGGGCGACTCCAAGTCGGGATGCACTTTTATGCTTGTGTTCCTATGACGCAATCCGTTCAATGACGTAGGACAAACTATGACAGAAAGGCAGCGAATTAGTGGGCCGACTGTTCTACCATTGCAATTCGAGCCACTGGCAGAAACAGAAGATGAGGAAGAAGATGAAGAGTGGCAGAGCGATGACAACATTGGCTGTGGGGATCCCTCCTGTTCATGTTTTCCACCCATTTTCGCAGCCGAGCTGGATCTTTGAAAGGAAACCTGTGAAATGTGTAGCATAGCTCTAGTACTTTTTATTTGGACCCTGAAAAAACGTTTTACTTATGTAATCCAGTTCTATGTCGTCGTTTCCACTTTCGATGCAACTCAAAGCCACGTCTAGCAGACGATTTTTTTCTATTTCTGAGCATCGTTTTATTTAAAAAACAAAATAGAAATCCAGAATATTCAGCCTTTATGGTATTTATTTTTGTTCATGTAAACAACGCAATCAAAGCCAAGTGTATCCGAAAACGTTTACAACTTTAAAAAAAGAGCCAAAATTTTCCCTTTATTTTGAAAAAAGCAAAGCTTATAAAGATCCTGCTTTGTACATATCTTTGTGCTCTTTACATCTGTTTTGATGTGGGAAAAAAGCATAAAAAATGTCCAAATGTGTTTGTTATCAGTTAAAGATAACTGAAGTAATAAAAAGTAGATGAACAAATTGTGATATATCACATTCAAGTTTCAGGATTTTAATTAAAGAAAGAGACAGAAATATTAAAGACATTTTATGCTGTATTGAATTAATTGTATATGATTACAACTTGCCGTGTGGTCGTTTATAGCTTGAACCATATTTGTTTTTAGTTATATACTATTTTTGTTTTGTTTTTCATATTTTCAGTAGACTTCCAAGAATAATTTCCTTAGAATGAGGGCTCTTCAGAAAAAAAATTCTTTGAAATGTTTTATATATTAATAAACTGAAAAAGTTACTAACAAAAAAATTAAGACTTATATTGCACAAAGTGTGTGTAATGCCCAATTGTGTTGCTAAAGATTAATTTTCAGCATCTTCCTCCTCTTTGTTGTCTTACTCACAATCTTAAAAAGAAATAATTTACAAGCGGGTAGATTTATTTTTATTTTTTTTAAATAACAATAATAATAATTGAGTGCCATACTAAAACTGGTTATTAACATGTTAAATTTTGTCGATGAACAAAATGTGTGGCATATTAGAATGAAAGACTTTTTTAAAATGTTGCAATATTGTATAATTATTGTCAGGTGAAATCCAGAAGGTAGTGTTAGTCTTCTTTATTCCTTTTTACCATAGTACTTTCTGGCTTTCATCTGAGGAACATGATTTTATAGCATACAATTGTTTTTCAGATGTTTTGATATTTTACCTTTTGGTGTTTTTGTCCGAGTTTTGTTTTTTAAAGGATAAACTTTAATTTTACAAAGCTGTTTTTTATACAAAGAATAAGTGCCACATTTATTAAATGTGTTATCTTTTGATTTATTTTTTTTATAACATGAACACGAAGCATACTGATATATATATATATTGTTCCTATTACATGTCATTTATTTTTGTGTGGTTTGTTATTTTCATTAAATTTAAAAACTTTGCTAGTTTGATTTTTAATTAATGTTTTTATACAAAGAATGAGTGCCATAATGAATCAAGTTAAGCTATGAACATTTTAATTCTGTTAATTAATTACTAAAATAACTGAATTTTTAAAAAAACCTTTTCAATGTCTATTTTTTATAACAATTATTTATATTATATGTGGTTTCACATTTTTTTTAATGCATAACACTTTATCCATTACTTTTTAAAGTTGGCTTGTTGAGCAGCATACTGTGATTATTTTAGCATCAAATTTGAAACAAAGAAAATGTGCCATATTGAAAGGACTTCAAAAACAATGTTTATTATTTAAGAGAAAGACTGAAATGTTATTGAAATGACCAATGAAACATTGTATCCTGTAAAACGAGCTTTTATGCAGTTGCTTTCTTTCTTTGTGTGTGTGCGTTTATTTGGTTTTTGTGGGTTTTGTTTTAAAGCAAATATAATTTGAGAGGCATAATGAAAGGGATTCTATGTTGGTATTGGTAATACTTTTTTATAGTCACAATCACAGTCAACATGTAAAATGATTGCTTGCAAGAGGAGGGCAGGTTTTGTTCAACGCTGGTTGCAGCCCTCACTGGTTGCAGCCCTCACTTTTTCTCTGCTAATGGAAGGAGCATAATTCTATCTTGCAAGGCCAAACTCCCTGCATCGGCTGCAATGCCTTAATCAAAATTAAAGGCAATTACAAATAATAATTCCATGGATCTGTTCATGAGTTACAAAAAGAAAGTTTCGGAGAGAGACGTCATATAAGAAAAAAACCCCACTTTAAACCTCCTTTCATAATGTAATCTTGCTTTTGTGTTAGGGGATTTTTTTCTGCAGTATCTTTTTCACTTTCATTTGCAAATCACATATTCCTTTGTATAAATGTGTAGCATTTTAATTGTTATTTTTGTTGCCTATTTTGCTTATGTTTATTCATGTAAACAATTACTGTGGAATATTGAATGATCTTTGAAATTAGAGTCAGACTCTAAAATGATATCACGAAACATTTATTGTTTATACATGTAACTATAGAACCTTTTTCTTTTAATTTGTCTTATTGATATTTGTGAATATTGTTGTCAACAGGGGTGCACCCAAATCAATTACTTTCCCTCTTGCTGCTTATTGTTCATTTATGCATAAATAT